>PVHP010005676.1:18574-65418 GCA_004024765.1 Zapus hudsonius
GCTGCGCAGAAAGAACCCAAGCAAAAGTGGCTTGCGGAGGAATGGGTTTATTAGGCTTATGGACTTGAGGGGAGACTCCATCCTGGCAGGGAAAATGATGGTATGAGCAGAGGGTGGACATCACCTCTGCCACAGCACTGCAAACAGCGGCAGGAAGGTGTGCCAAACACTGGCAAGGGGAAGCTGGCTTATAACCCCATAAGCCCGCCCCCAACAACACAGCTTCATCGAGGTTGTAAAACCCAAACTGCCATCAGCTGAGGATCGATCTATCAGAACACATTCAATTGCTTTTGGGGGACACCTGGATCAAACCATGACAACCCCCTACACACCAGCTAGAGGGGGATGGAGGAAGGACAGTGTGTGACTGAGATCTACTTTGTTCACATGGCATTGTGTTTTCTAGGTAGACACATAAGTGCCTGTGAGATGAGTCAGAACATGTGGCTGAAGCCACAAGGAAAGGGAGTCAAATGAGCATATAGTGAGCTGGGAAGACTTTTTGTGAACATAGAATTTGAAGCATATTTCCAGGTCTGTCAGGACTTCCACAGAGGTAAAGGGTAATAGACAAATGAGGAAGCATCGAGGACCTGTCACAGGAAGAGAAAACTCCAGCAATGGCATGATGTAGAGAAGCCACCTAGAGAAACTGCCACAGTGGGAGGTCATGCCAGACAGGGAGATTAGTCCTGTCACGTAGGCCCTGGGGTACTGGCTATATGGCTGGTGTCATGGCAATTTGTAATTACAAAACTAGGTTGCTTTCTTGGGCACTATTCTCAGTAAGATTTTTCAGGAGTACTGAAAGCTGGAGTGCAAAGAGAGATGAGAGAGAAATCCCTTATGAAGTTCTTGCAATAATTTAAGTACGAGATAGTAAGGCTTCCCACCTACTCAGTAGTTCTGGAAAGGAGAAAGTTTGCTGGAAGAGAGACTGAACTTGGAACTGAAGTTGGTCTTTGGCAAGTGGTTTAACAAATAAGAAAAGAGAATATTGCTTGGGAGAGGGCATGTCATAGGGCTGGTAGAAAGGCAATCTAGCTTTAGTGGTGTCGGAATTACAGCTATGAGGGGAAGAGGATTGTGTCCTTGGAGGAAATGAGGTTGATAGGCTTCAAGCCAACATTCAAAATAAATTTCAGAAAAAAAACAACAACCCATGCTTACCAGGTTCCTTTGTGAGTCGAAAACTTCACTTTGGTTAATCTTTTCATTTTATGGGTGAGTCGCTCTTCTTCTGTGGGTGTGCTTGAATAGCTTCAGGAAAAAAAAATGCTCACTTCTTTCTCATTACACCTTTGGCTCTGAGATCTCTGTGTAATGGAATTCTTTCCCTGGGTGGACAAGTGGTCCAAAGTAAGTTTTCAAGATATTGAAAGTTATCATGGTGCAGGGATCTTAATATTAAGATGGTTATCAATAGATGATTGGATACAGAAAATGTGATGGACAGATATAAATGGAAATATGCACATAGGCATGTGGCTTAGTCATAATAATGGATGATACTATGTCATATGCAGCAAAATGGATGCAACTAGCTGGACAATATCATGTTAAGTGAAATAAACCAGAAATGAAAACCAATATCAAATGTTTCTTCTACATGAATGATTAAAAAGTCAATCTGAATGTAGAGTAATGATTTCTGAAGGCCGGAAAGAGTGGTGGGAGGAAGGGTTGGAGGGAGGCTGGATAACAGGTGTTAGTCAGGGTTCTCTAGAGGAACAGAACCAGTAGAATGAGTTGGTATTAAAAAAGGTGGGGGTTATTGTCGAGCTCACGGCAGTCCAACAAGAGCTGTTTGCAGAGAGTCAAGGCACCTGGTCGCTGCTCCATCCATGTATCTGGACGCCTTAGCAGTCTCTGTCCAGCACTGGAGGGCCACTGGTCTTCAGTCCATGTTGGAAGGTGGAGGAAACTTGGTCCCCATGCCTATGAAGAATGGCCAAGGAGAAGTGATGCTCGTGTGAGTGAGTAGCAGGCCAGCCAGGAGAAAGACACTCACCAGCAAGGAGCACAGGCTGTCAGGCTGAATAAAAGAGGGACAGTTTCCCCTCAGAGCTATGGAATAGATAGCCCATCACTGGGAGGGACGCCCTCTCTCCAGGAAGGACTCCTTTGGAGGAAGGACTTCTTCCTTCACTTAGTCCTTCCTGGAAGCAACCTCAGAGACCTGTCCAAGAAGAATGTCTGTAGACTCCTAATCTGACCAAGATGACAACAGAATTTAGCCATCATAGGGAGCTAGTTAGAAGCAGTAAGATCTGGTGTGCTCACACAGCTCAGTGGGGTCACATCGTCCACAAGATTTTATGAGTAACTAGAATGCTCCAGTCATGAAGTAATGATAAAGGGATGAAATGTCAGTACATATTATACACATATTAAAATACCATGTTGCACCTCATAAACATATATGATTATTATGTGCTAATCACAATTTTTAAAATGGTTAGAAGACAGATGTCACCCCCTCTCATTTACATTTGATCATCTCAGGCTATACACATGCATTGAATTATATATATGACCGATAAGTTTATACTGTTAAAATAATAATAAAATAGTGACATATGTCCCCTATTATAATGAGGTACTCATAATAGCAGAAACTAGGAGATGGCTATTTTCTGTACTGTCCTCACAATTTTTATAAGACAAAAACTATTTTAAAAGCTCATTTTAAAAATAAAAATATTTTAAAAAGAAAACAAAGATGGATATAGCAAGGCTGAAAATAGACAAATGTCACACTCTTAGGGAAGATTGCATGATGCAAATAAATCTTTAACAAGGGACATCTAGCATAAAAATTCATGTTGGTTTAAAATTGAGGAGATACTAAAAAGTCAGGGCGTCCACTAAAATTACCAAATTAATTTAAAGGAGTTGCAAAGCAACTTAGCTAGTAGGAGGAAACTAAAATAGTCCTTGTCGAGATTATGAAAATTTCCACTTAAAAATATAGTAACTTACTATTTTCAGTAAGTTAATCATTTAACATTTTGGACACTGTCAGTCACTCCCTTCTTTTTGAAAAATAAAATAAAATATATACATATACACAGGCACACGTAAATGTAGCTTGTATCAAGTCAAAATACGAACGAAACCACTACCAAAGAAACAGGATGCTACCACCAGCCCAGAAGCCCCTCTTACTTTTCACTTACTAGGTCTCCTATGGTCATGGCTATTCTGACTTTTAACATCACCAATCATTTTGCCCATTTGGATTTACCTGAATAGAAATGGGATCTTATATTGTGTGTTAGAGGAACAGAGCCAATAGGGCACACACATGTGTGTCCGCACACCCACATCCACACCCACGCACCCACATTAGCTTATACAATAGCAACTGTGCTTTCCAGAAATGGCTATCTGCATGCTGGAGGGATAGAGAACTCAGAAGCTGCTCAATCCACAAAGTCGGATGCCTCATCAGTCCCAAGCCAGTTCCAGAGCATCCTGGAAAGCAGCTTCTGTTCAATCTGCATCTGAAGGCTGAAGAAGCTGGAGTCTGACGTCAGTGAAGGATGTCAGCAGCAGCTGCTGGTCCATCGGGTCCATTGGTCAAAGCATAAGAGTGATGGCCTGGGACACTGTTCTCTCCTTCAACTAAATATCAGTTGGAAGGTGCCACTCATCTTGAGGGTTCAGTTAATCCTTTCTGGAAATTGCCCTCAGGAACATGCTCAGGGCAGTCATGCCTCCTAGGTTCATTTTAAATCCTGCAAAGTTGACAATTAAGGCCAACCATCATATACAGTGTGATCTTTGTGTCATGTGTTACTGTTTGTGTGTAGTGCTCATCCATGATTTGCAAGTAGCTGTGCTTGGTTTATTCTTACTCTGCAGTATTCCAAGTCATAGGTATACTGTAATGCCGATTTTAGTGTGTCCAGTTATTGTTCATTACATACAATATTTTAGGAAGGACATGCTCAAATCTTTTGTTCATTTTTATCATTTTCTTGTTAATTAAATGGTATCATTTTATACATTGTGAATAGGATTACTTTATTGTTTGCCTATATTATAAATATTGCTTTCTCTTCTGTAGCTCATTTTTATGGTCTTATGTATGATGACAAAAGTATTAATTTTAACCTTGTTTTGTCAACATTTTTCACAGGGTTACTGTTATACTTTTATAAAAAATGGCCTATATAAAAACAGTGTTAATTTTTTCTTCTAAAAGATTTATGTTAGTAACTAAAATCTATCAAAAATTTAATTTTGTATATGGCGTGAGGGACAAGGGAAAGTTCATAGTTTAGAAACATTTTTATTAATCCCATCTTATACCATTTCTTGAAAAGATTATTACCCTTTTTATTCCACTACAGATCACCTTTTAAAAACAAATGACTGAATTCATGTGGCTTTACCTCTGGGTTCTTTATCCAGCTTTTGTACATGCTTGACACTTTAGTGATTATTGGCGCACTGCGGCTCATAATGAATGAGTCACGACATCTAGAGAATTTAAGTTCTCTATTATTGTTCTTATTTTTTCCTGATAACTTTGGTTACTTTGCTTTAGCCCTTTCATTCTGGTAATTTATGCATCAATTGGTCAATTTCCAACATTACTGAGATATATGTTCAGATTGTGTGGAATCTGTGCATCATTTACAGAAGAATGGCTATCCTTGTAACACTGATTTGTTAAATTATCAATGAAGAAATATACTGTGTTTTTCTACATGCTTAGATTTTCTTTCCTTTCTCTTAGTAATGATTTATAGTTTCTTGAGAAAAATATTAAACAGTTTTGGTTAAATTCATTCCTCTGTGTTTGATGTTTTATAAAGGTATAAGTGGTACTTTGTAAGTTTCAAATATCATAGAATACAGAAATAGAATTAATTTGTGTATAATTAACCATGCATCTGACTTGTTATGCTTACTTAGTAATTATATTTCATAGACTATTTTAAATTTCTAAGCTCACCTTTACGTTGTCTGTGAATAATGAAACTTTCTTTCTTTTTTTCCCAGTAATGATGGTCTTGGTTTTTTTTTTTAACAATAATTTCACCTTTTTGTGGTTTTAAAAAATATTTTATTTATTCATTTTCAAGCAGAGATAGATATATATATATATATATATATATATATATATATATAGAGAGAGAGAGAGAGAGAGAGAGAGAGAGAGTGCACCAGGGCCACCACCTTGTGGTTCTGGCTTATGTGAGTCCTGGGGAATTGAACCCAGGGCCTTAGGCACTGGAGGCAAGTGCCTTAACTGCTGAGCCATCTCTCCAGTCCTGTTTTTTTTTAAACTATTTCACAGGTTGTGACTCTCAATACAGTTTTCAATAAATTTGGTGATAACAAATACCCTTGTCTTATTCTTGATCTCAAAAGGAAGTTTCCATATTCCATTAAATATTTTGCCATTTTATATGATATTGTTACTGAATTAAGAAAGCCCCTTGCATTTTTATTTTGTAATATTCTGTGCTTTTTTTTTTTTATCATGAATGGTAAAAAGTACATTAGATCAACTGGAATGGTAAAATGTCTTTCATTTAGTCTACAAATGTGCTGACTTACTTTGTTTTAGAGTTTTGAAACTGATTTTGATGAAGATGACAGGTACTTTTTGGATGTGTCACTATGACTTAGGGATCACACTTTGGTAAAAATATAAAAAAGTCAAGTTGGCCTCAGGAAACTTGTTCAGTCTGATCTGCTATGAAAATTATTTATTGGGTTGATAATTTTAGGATTTTTTTTAGTTAAAATTTTTTATTTGATGTGTTTGTGGAATTAAACGATGCAGTTAAATGTGTCATGTTCTCACTTGTTTTCTTATAACATCTTAACTATAATGATCGTAAGTGTATTTCTGATAACCAAAAACTTATCAACTCTGTTTTCTGTTTCCTTTTGTTTCCTCTTGGGTTTGTCTTATGACATTTCTGCTATTTAAAAGAGTCACTGAATATAAATAATTGGAAATGCTCTGTGTGATTCTACCCCTTTCTGGAAGAGTTCATCTTACTCTTAGATAGCTATGAGAACAGAAGCAAACCAATATATTCAACTGCCCAGAGAGTCAGCAAAGGCAGAATTTCTCACAGAGAAGACACCTCTAAGTCCTCATTCCCAGGGTCCAGGACTTTAGAGGCGCTAAAACCTGGTATATGAAAGATGCCCTAATTTTTTTTTTTAATTTTGTAATGCTGGACGAATGCTAGAATAATGGGAAGGGTAACTCTAATGCCCCCCCCCCACCAAACACTTGACCAAATAGGAGGAGGGATCATAAATGACAAAAGGCACCTAGCTTGTATATGGCGGTGCCAGTCACTGGGAACAAATTTAATGGAATGAGGACAGAGAGAAGGGGTTGGTGAGGAAGTCTGAGTTCTTTTGAGTTGCATAGCATTGGGAGATAATGACGACCCAAGTGCAGACTCATACTAGGAGGGAAAGATGTCAGGTTGTCCTTCAGCCTGAAGACAGGTACATGTTTCATAAGGTCATAGAGACATGCCTGCTATTTAGAGTAACATTTGTGATATAGCAAGAGAAATCTGGACCAAATGAAGACAGCAATTAATGCTAGAAAACTCTGCCTTTCAATGTCCAGATTTGAATTAGCTTTCCTCCTAAGTTCAAAGTGATGTGAAATGAACTCACAGAAAACATTGGTTCTTTTTGTGTGGGGGGTAGGAAGCCCACCAAATGCTCTTTCCTACTCACCTTCCTTCCTTGGATCCTACACTACCCAGGCCCCCTAGTCATGATACTAGCATGATCTTTTTAAAATTTAATTTATTTATTTTGCAAGCAGAGAAAGAGAGAAAAGGAGAGAGAGAAAGAGAGAGGGAGAAAGAGAGAGAGAAAGAGAGAAAGAGAGAGAGAGAGAGAAAGAGAGAGAGAGAGAGAGAGAAAGAGAGAATGGGCATACCAGGGCCTTATTGCACTGCAAATAAACTCCAGATGCATGCACAACTTCAACTTTGTGCATCTGCCTTTATATAGGTATTGAGGAATCAAACTCAGATTTTTAGGCTTTGCAGGCAAGTGTCTTAACCATCAGGCAATCTCTTCAGCCCTATAACACAATCTTTAATAAGAAAAATTATTTTTATTGGCTCTTCAGTACTCCTTATGAGGACTCCCGGCTTTTTTTTTTTTTTTGTCTGCAATAGAATCTTTATTTCAGCTTATTCTAAATAGAAGTGAAATGTTAAATAGATTTAAGGGGAACTTGTGCAACTTTTTAAGCATTGTTCTCTGCCATTTAATTTATTGAGCGATGCTGCTATGATTCTTGGTTTAGCAGCTACCATTCTTTTGTTTACATAGAGTTCTGGTTTTATTTGTTGTTTTGCTCTGTACTGGAAGCATTAATAAAGTTTTCTACATTATTTTCAGTCAGCGATTCTGGCAGAGTTTCTTTGTAATAATATGCACATTGTCCTTCTAGGATCTGTCTCTTCTTGGTTCTTTTCAATATGAGTGATTATGTTAAAAGTGAATATACTTAGGAGACACTGGTAAGTTAAAGAGGATGTAAATGAAGCCCATATACTTGGGCACCAGTTGCTTCTTTCTTGGGTTCCCAAAACTAATCCTCCACCACTGAACTCTATTCTCTCAGGAGGCTCAATGAAGGCTAGCCAATCTGATGCATGTGTAGGCAACAGTCCCATGGACTGGCACTTGTAAACAGCCAATGCCAACCCCATCAAGTTCCCAATGAGATAAACCAAACCCTGAAGAAACTTCTGGCTTGAACTTTCTAGCATCTTGAAAGTGGCTGAAATGGTCATAAGTGCCTGAATGGGTCTCCGGGCCACCATACACACCATCATAGTAGGGAAGATGGAAATGGTACTGCCTGCCATGTACATGATGAAGAGCTTCATGGGAATCTGTTTGAAGGGACCCAAGGCAATATCCCAGCAGCGCTTCTCCACCAGGGTCCAGTCTGTCTCTTGCGTGCTGGTATCCGGCACCTGTTTGTCCAAGTAACCTACTGGATACAGTGAGTCTCCCTGTCCTCTGCCCCGGTCACTTCGGGCCTTGCTGCCTCCTCCCAGCCTGCTCAGCTAGATGGCCCACTTGAACCGCTGGCCTCCGCTGGCCACCAGGGCCCCCTGAGCTGCCATGACGGTTTGCCTCGGCTCTTTTTAAGACATTAATTAATCTACGTTTCTAATCATTTAGATTCTCTTGGATTTGTCCTACTACATATCAACATATTTGTAAGATCAACGTCACACTGAGATGATTCCTTGGAGCTTGGATGCCCAGAACCCATATAAAGGAAACACAGCTGCATATCTTTGTAATTTCAAGATGCCTATGGCAACGGGAGTGGAGCTCATAGGCCAGCTAGTCTGCATTCGAGGTAGCAAACAAGAAAGACCCTGTCTCAAACAAGGTGGAAGATGAAGAATGACCCCCAAGGTTGTGTGTGCCATGGTGTGAACACACACATACACACACACACACACACACACACACACACACAATTCAAAACCAGAGAGGCAGTTGGCTGGCAAACTCACCAATGAGGCATGGTAACCATCCCACTTAGAATGTTAGGGATTCACACAGATATGCATAGAAATTTGTGATTTTTTTGGTAGGTTTGATTATTTAAGAGAAATATTCTAGACCTTGTCTGCCATAGCTCAGGACTGCATTTCTCTCTTCCCAGAAGATGACAGAATAACGCTCCAAGTAGTTGTGGTTTCCACTGAGTTTCTAAAAAGAATTATGGCCCCGTGTTCCAGGAGCCCTTTAGTCACCGAGTCTGTAAGGGATGCTTCTAATTCTCATGGAATATTGAGCAAATATCAAGGAAAGATGTTTTACAACTTGAAGCTAATGCAGAGGGTCGTTAACATTGTTATTAGAGACAATCAAGATGATTTAGTTAAGACCTTTGACAAGGGTATACACCTGTCTGTGAAGAACAGACACTGCTCATTATCGTTGCTATTAATTAGATTAAAGACAAGGACTGATGGAGTGTCCACACCACAGAGTGACTCAATGGAAAGAGTATGGGCTAGGAGCATACAGTGACTCATTGTGGGTAGGACACTCGCCTCTGTAGGTACAGGAGCCTGGCTGCCGTGTCCCCTGAACTTGACCTACGTCCTGTCTCAGAATTCTACTTAAACCAAACTGTAGGACCAAGTTATATTATTTCTGCTATTGTGGTGCATCTTTACCAAGATTTTAGACATCTGAAGTTCAGGAAATCTATGCCTTCCTCTATTGTATTGTTCCTCTACTGAATTATTCTGTCTTTTAACTGTTGGAATAATGTATCTAGTGATGGGAAGAACCAGGTCTCAGGTTGAATTTGGTCAAATAAGTGAGATATTCTGGATGATTATACTTTTTGGTGAAAAAAAAATGAATACTTATTTAGAAGAATCAAAGCAATTAATTTACCTGACCAACTTCAAGAACAAATCAAACAATATTGAAGTATTTGATGACAAAGGAAATGCATAACCATAGATAAACATAAATTCTGTATTGTCTTTCTTAATTAGCTTGTGACATATCTACCAGTCTCTCAAGACTATTTTATGTACTTTACACCATTGTTGTGAGATTCCATTGTCTCCTGCTTGGTTTCTTATAAATCTTACCCACAGTTGAGATGTTCAGAGTCAAGATCCTTGTCTCTTTTTCTTGTACTTAACTGTTTCTTCATTTTCCTAACCTTATGAATGACTCCTAAGCCTGTCTACTACTCATTTCTTGATGATTATAAATATCCATATTAATCATTGTAACTACACACTCACTCATACCTGTGAATGCTAAGTATGTGTCAGATACAGTTCCAAATGTTATATTCATTATTTAATTTACTACTCATATGGATTCAATTCCTAGTGTTTGGACAAAGACACTGAGGGTTACAGAGGTAACATGGTTGTCATCATCAATAGTAAGCAAGGGGCACAGTTGGGTAGGGCATGTACCTAGTCTCTTCTCTCAACTGTCTTCTTTGACACAGTTGTAAATCTTCAAGCTCTGATATGACCACAAATGACTCCTACACTTGGTTACAATACAGATTTGGATTTTTAGATCCAGACTGACATGAACAATCTGCATGTGTAGCAAATACGATGTGGGGGGTGTGTTGTAGCTGGCCCTGGACCTTTCAGAGGCAAAGGCCCAGGTGGAATTTTTTCCTCCCTTTACAAAGGAGGATGGGGAGGGGTATGGAGGGTATGACAATTTGCTTCACATCATTGAAAATCTGAAATCTGCTTTCGTGCCTTTTCGGAATCCCAAAGGGGAAATCATTTCATTCTTTTCTCTACCTCTGTTTCAGTAAACTGCCCCCGTGGACAGCGCTCAGCCAGACCTGCTCTAGCCCAGAAGGTCTGGCAGGCTGTGGCCCCTGTTTTTCAGCAAACACCCCTGGCTGACGAGCTGCTACTGGGCAAGTGCCAAGCCTTTCATGTGCTTAGAAAGACACTCTATTGTTTGCTTCAAAAATGCCCCAGGCTGCGGCTGCCAGTTTCCCCAGTTGAGGCTTTAAACATATGATGGCCATTTATCTATTTTCAGTCCTTTCAAATTCCTGCTCATTCTTGTGATTTGGGACAGGGGAGAGGGCAGCACCTGAATGGCCGCTACTCACCATTCATTATCAAATAGATCTCTATTAAGCCAAAGAATTTTTCCCCCAATTGTTTCTTTCCTTCTAGGGATAAAGACCTTTTTCTCACCCATTATGTCTCTGATCATTTCACTGCCCTTTCCTGAAACTTCACTTTGTTGCCTCGGCTTTCTTTGAGGCGGTGATGATCAAAGCAGCCCTAAGGATGCAATTCTTACAATAAATAGCATTTTCTGGGTTATTTTTCATTCCCATTTTAATGCAGCTCACTCACCTTGCTGTTCTTTCAACTGTCCCTGTGCATTTTCTGTGGCTTTATATCAAACAGAAAAGTCACTTCAGATTACCTCACAGTGCTGGCCCATCCCAAATTCACCTTAACCTAATGCTGCAATTGAAGAGATTCAGTCAATTGGTTTCTCCATAATGGCTTGCTCCCCTCCCCCATTGGGCTTTTTCTTTCACCATCATCATTATTATTAATTGTTGTTATTATTGCTGGAGTTTCTTGGGAGAACAGTAGCCTGTTGTGACCAGCACAAAATTTGAGTAAAATCAAGTAGTTAAGAGTTTTCTAAGGTTCATCAAATCCTAGATATTTTCCTTGATAGTAAAGTATCTCCTCAGCCATGTCCCTTCTCACTTTCTGGGTTTTGCAAATAACAGCTCCCTTGTGTCTGTCTCTGGTTTTCCAACTCTAGCTTCTCCTTTGTCCTGCAACGATCTTCTGATTGAAGGGCAATTCCTCATCATGCTGGAAGCTTCTGAGCATTTATCACGTGCCAGATCTACTTTCAGAACATTACCCACGTTAACTTGTTTGGCCTTCTCTACTTCTTACAGGTAGATAATGTAAATAATAATTTGCATTATTCCATTTTTACTGAGGAAGAAATCCAGATTCAGACTGTCCTAGTGCATTGGCCAAAGACACACGGCTAATAAGTGGAGAAGGCAAGATTCACCAGCATTGTGGTTCTTTAGCACAGAAGCATCAATCTCCTATTTAGTGACATTTGATATGTATACACATCTGCTAAGATTCAGCCACAGGGCCTTGAGACAGTTGAAGACATTGGCTATAGAGAGCCTGGCTGGGCCTCGGGAGGTTGCTCCACATCCACGCTGCATCCTTGAAGTCCCTTCTCTTCCCTGCACCGAGCAGTCCTTTCCCTGCAGTTCCTGGCAAGTGCTGTAGGTCCTCTAGCCAAACATTGTTGTCTCCAAAGAGTGAGAGGCAATATCTGGTTTGTAACTCTTGGCTGTCCAGAGCTTGGGGCTGAGCTCACAAACCCTCACAATGTCACTTACCTGCAAATCAATACATAGGCACAAGAAGGACTAAAGGTCTCCCATCTGGTCCATCTGAGAAATCAATTCTACAGACTTGGTTTCTTGTGATGACTGCTCTTACCTAATGTAGTGCCTCCACATGCTTCCCGGTCTCAAGCTCTGACAGTGACAGGGAATGGAACCAGGCCCAAGTAACCCACCCAAGTCCCCAGTTGGGCTGGGACACATTAAAACAGTCTGGTCTATCCTGCCATATCTCTGTCATGCTGCTTGGGGTTCAGAGAGGAACATTTCCTTGTAAAATTGTCTCTCAATGAGGCTTGCAGGTAAAGTGCCAAGCACAGAGCCCAAGCAATGAGAATCACTGTAAGAAGCCTTGGGTTTCCTCTCTATTGTTGATTTAATTTTTCCTTGCATCCCTGTTTTAACTTCACATTGTAATGAGCTCCTAGAGGGAGTAGATGTCTATGTTGGTGTGCAGAATGAATGCAAGGCTGAGTCAGAGAAAGACTTGCCCAATGGTAACGCTCAAGCTACAGTGACAACTCAGGAGAGCAGATGAGACCATCTCAGTGCTGTAGATTCACACTACATACTGAGGAGTTAAGTTAAAGAAATCCAAATGCAAGGACAAAATCACCAAAAGGCCAGTTTAATGTAAAATAGTGACAATAATGATGACACTTGTGTCCACGGGGTGAGTTTACTGACTATCCTTCTGCAAAGCAGTCATGTGTCAACTCCCCACAACATCAGCTGAGTGTCATCTCAACAGTGTATAGCATGTCTAACCACTAAGAAATCTGTAAGTTATCAGTAGACAAAGTTGATTTTATGTCTATATGTACATGGGTGTGAGCACGTGTGTGTGCGAGAGAGAGAGAGAGAGAGAGAGAGAGAGAGAGAGAGAGAGAGAGAGAGAGGGTCTTGTGAATATTAGGCAAGTACTATACATCTGAGTTACATCCCAATCCTTTTCTTGTTTTTGACTTTTTTTCTTTGTACTGGAGATAACTCACTAAGTTACCTGGCTGACTTTGAACCCTCTAGGCATGCTGGTCTTGAACCTGCAAACTTCCACTCTCAGCCTCTGTCAAAGCTGGGATTATAGAACTGCACCACCAGGATCAACCTATATTTTGTGTTTTAGTATGATAAAGATATGATGATCGATGGCTTGTGTTTATTTAGCAAAGTTGGCATGTGGAGCCCAAGGTCAACAGGTTTCCAACTCTATTGATGTCATGATCATATAAGATGGCTGCAATGATGCCAGGAATCAGAGCCTACATTCTATTTAGGAAGCATGATGTGGCACAGAGTGTTGCTTGTATCAGCAACAACAACAACAACAACAAAATCTTCCTGCTTACATCTAATGACCTAAAATATGGCAAAAGTTTTCCCCTAGATTAGGGATTAAGCTATGTTTTCTGGAATCAATCTCTTGCTTATTGCTTATTATACAACAAATGTGTATTCTACCTGTCAGAAAGGAGAACTGGCTTTCAGAAAGGCAGTTACCAGCACCTGATGAGAAAGACATTAGCCTAGAAGTAAAATGAATGAGAAAGTCAAGTTTTTTTCTTCCATTTCTTAACTGAAACACATTGGAAAACTCCCTAAGCCTCTGTTTTCTTTCCTATAAATTAGGGATAATAATAGCCTGCTCCTCTCACTGGGAGGAAGTGGGGAAAGCCATATGCACTGAAATGTTTGGGAGATTATTAAGCACTGTGAAAATGCAAATTATTATATTTAGGTCATGTTTTTCTACTAGGGGAATATTAGAAAAGGATAAAACTATCTCTTCCTAACCAGGTAGGAAGCCCAGTACAATAGTTCACATACAAAACCAAAAGTAATCTGAAACTTACTTTAAGACAGCAATGGCAAGGTTACAACAAGCAATATAAAGAGACAATAAAATGTAATGATTAAAAGAAAGCGATTACAGATCCACAGTCCCCCTCAGTTAAGTCCCAGTATCACCACAGGCATCTTAGTTATACACCTTGGGCATGTCTCAGATTCTCTCTCTGAGTCTTACTTTTCTCATCTGTAAAACAGAGAGAATTCCTCCCATACAATGCTTTGAGGTCCCACATCACATACATATATACAATACTTGCATGGTGGTGTCTGGCAAAGTGTCTGTCAATAAACATTAATTAACAAATTCCAGTCATTATGTAACTCACTTGCAATCTTTCCCCCTCCATCAGCTGGCCCTGTGCCCCTGGGCAGAGGCTATCTTTAACATATCGAGCAAGTCCGGAGTGATCTTAGCCCACACAGGTTCCTTCAAGCTCCGGATTAACCTTTTCCCAGGATGGATATTGACAATTTGCCCTGAGTCTTTGCTTCCTGTCTCTAGCTTTGTTTTGGATTTGCAATGAGACTGGGCTTCCAGCCCTGTGGTTGCAAATGAACTCATTCCTCTCTTTGCTTGAATCTTGGCTCCTTGTTACACTGAATGAAAATGGTTCCAGTTATGTTTTCAACTGGCCTTACATGATAGCACAGAATGATACAAGATGTCAAGAGGTATACTAGAAAATGGGGTCCCTCAATCTTGTGTCTAGCTCCTGTCTTACCTGTATGAATACTATTCAGTGTTCAGAAGAAAAGGATTTGAGGCATAATTCTTTCCATTTTTAAAAAGGTGTTTAACAGGGCTGAAAAGATGTCTCAATGGTCAAGGCTATTGCCTGCAAATCCTAACCACCGGGGTTTAATTCCCCAGTACCCACGTAAAGCCAGATGTACAAAGTAGAGCATACATCTGGAGTTCCTTTGCAGTGGCTGGAGGCCCTGGCATGCCCAGTCTCTCTGTCTGTCTCACTTTTCTCTATCTCTCTCTGCTTGCAAGTAAAAATATTTTAAGAGTGTTTAACAAGTGAAGGGTGCTATTTGGAAGCAGTCAGAATAAGCTTATTTTCTTAGAAATGTAAGCAAGAACTGAGCTGCCACAGTGACACCCTGTAATTTCAGTTAGAATTGCTGGAGGCCTGAACCAGGGCGGAGGAGGTTTGAACTCAGGTTGAATGAGGAAAGGCTCTGGGCTTTGGATGCTCCCACCTGCTTTAAGAGAGGGGAGGGGTTATAGGTTCTGCCAGTTGCTGTCTTTCACAGCATCTCTCAACTACAGTTCCTAGTTCTTCTTCACCCAGGGGTGCTTCACAGAAGCCCCACCTGGGTGGGGATCAAAGTGGAGTAGTGCATAGAGCCCCGAGGGCTGGAAGGCTGTAGAAACTTTGCAGGGATGGGCCAGGACAGGCTTGCAGACTTAAATGACCACTAAGTGTGGTCTTGTCTCCCTCTTCTCAGCAGCGCCTGTACAGAGCTCAATCTGGAAAGTAGGCTTCTCAGCAGAAGTTGTTTGCTAAACCATAATCAGCTTCCCACCATCCATGACACCTGCTCTTCCTTACCCTCCTGTTCTTGCCCACCTCTGTTCCTTAACCTTGAGCCCAGTCCTAATTCATGTGATTGGTCTCTTGGGGCCTATGACTCCAGACTCTGAGGCCAACCTGAGTAGGCAGATGAGCTTTAATCAGAGCCCTGGACAGGACTGAGGAGCCATGGGCTGCTGGCCTCCATGGGCCAGACCCACAATCGTGTGAGTGTTCTCTCTGTCATCCTCTTTCTTCACTGATCCCAACACTGACGATGCACTTGTTCTGTGGCCAATCCTCCCGAGCCAAGATGAAGTGATCATATTCCCGTATGACCCCACAAAGACCCAAGCTTTCTGAGCTGAGCTACCATAGCCCAAGGGACAGGCAGCAATGGCTACACACTGGCTTTAGAACAGATGTATTGAAGCCCAGAGCCTGACTGGGGCATATATTGTGGGTTCTTGGGTAAGTCATTTCCAGCTTAATCCTTCATCAGTAGACATCATAATGAAATTTGCCTTCACAATTCCTAATGCACTCAGTGTCTAACACCTAGGGAGAAACAGTATAGGATATCCCCACATTTCAATATATGGAATAGGAAAATGAACCTTGTTCTTACATCGTGTACCTTCCTTCAAGTTGGGATACTTAACTATAATTTGAAGACTTAGTTTGAAACATTTACATAATTGTTGCTGATTCATGAGGCAGAAACCAATATTCATGTACATTTCAAGATGAAGCAGGTGACTTTTCAAAACTTTCCTGTTTGTTGTGAGCTGCTGCAGGCTCCCCCTTGGACAGCCTGGGGGTAGATGCTCTTTTCTCTGCTAGTGAGGTATTTCAAAGACTCAGGTGCTAAACAAATAGACCTAAGTCAGGCAGGGAGGAATATCGGGAAGATATATGCAGAAAGCGGATCATTGCATTCTGTGGATGGTTCTCTTTTTACAATACACATTCGCCCAATCTCTAAGGAACCCCTCCTAGCAAACAAGTGCCCCCTCTAAGGCTGCAGAGAAAACACTGGGGAGCTGCAATTTCCAGGGAAGCTCTGTGTGGAAGCTTCATAAGTAGTTCCTTCCAGACTTCACTCTCTAGTTTCCTCCTCTTGAAAATGGGGATGCCAATACTGATTGCAGGTGCTGGAGAATTAACTAGGCCTTAAGCCACTGCTCACATTTTGTAGCCCTTTCCATGCTCTGGTTGATCACAGCCCTGGCCCCAGCCAGCTCCACCCTGACTGTGGTTCCCACACCTCCACCGAGCCCTGCACAGCCACTGTCAGCTTTGGGAAATGACTTTAGTTTATAGTCATCCCTTTAGTGAAGCCCGATGCAAGTTGCATGTTATTCTCAGAAGAAAGTCCAACCTGTCAGCATCCTGGGGACTGAGAGGGTCTTCCCTGCCTGTCTGTCCTTTGCCTTTCTCACTGGCCTTTCTGATCACTTGTGTTCTCAAATACATGCCTGTCCTCCACACTCATGCCAGCCAGCCCCTGGGCCTGGTGACTGCTTCTTGCCAGATGGTCTCAAGGCTGGTAGACTTCATCCTTCAAGTCTCTGTGCACTGGCAATTCCTGAGCATGTTGGAAGACAGTGGAGCCTCAGGAGCTACACCTTCCACCTTCTACACCTCCCAGCTTTGATCTCTGAAATGTGGTTCTGGAGAAAGTGCTGAAGATAGATGGTTTACTAATCTGCCTTAACCTCCAAATCTGCAGGATGAAGTCCCAGCTAATTCATGTGCTCTATGAGACCCACCATGATATATCTGTAGATGCATCTCCTGCCACTGCCTGGACCCAGTACACACATGGATGTCTCACATCTACTTTGTTCCTGTGACCCATCTGTCTCCTCCCTCGCCGCTGGTAACTCCTGCATTCTTCACGACTTTCAGCTGGCACTTGTTCCAGGAAGCTAGTTCTCAGAAGACCTTCCTCTGTGTCTCCATCTGTCCTTGGGCCTACCCTGACATTGTACCCTCATTTGGTATCATTGCTTGACATTTTTGGACTTAGGATCTCACTAGAATGCTGTTCCAGGCATTGCTGTATCCTGTGTGGTGCACAGTGAACCCTCTCTGGCTTATTCATTTTATGTTGAGTAAGGAGATAAGTGAATCTCTGATTGAATGGCAATCTATTTCTTGTTACATTGTTTATTTGCATTCATTTTGGGTGCTGAGGTTTCTCTTCTGCTCCATCAGCATAACATTATGTACCTGCTTTTTAAAAAAGTACTAATTTATTTATTTATTATAAACTTATTTATTGCTAATAATTAGATACATTGTATGAGCAAGTCTTGTGATGGTACACCCATTTTCCTCCTCCCTGTCCCCAACCTGCTAGGGACGCTTCTCAGTGGGACCAGTCGATAGGATAGGGGTTTGTGGATTGTACATGAAGTAGCCAGTTTTTTCCTTTGTGTGTTGTTACTGAGGGGGGCTATGTCTCTGGATATTCTCCACCACCATGGCTCTTACACTCTTTCTGCCCCCTCTTCCACTTAGTTCCCTGAGTCATGGTGGGTGAGTTTTAAGTCTGCTTTACTGTTGTAATCTTAAGAGTCTCTGGGTTTCTGCTTTGGAGTGTGTTGGGTATTCTCAGTCTGTCTACATTACCCTTTCCTAGGTTATCTGACTTGCTGTGGCGGTAAAAGTCTCTTGCTCCTTTCGTTCCTTCCTTAAAGGTTTCTAGATGATGAGTTAGGAGTTAGGAGTGGTTCATCTGCCTGGGTGTCAACCATCATCCCAGGTCCTGTTGATGGAGCTGGCTCGTTGTTTATGCTCTGTATTTTCTGTGTCTTTTATGAGTTCATGTGGTTGCAATGCACACTCTGTGGATAGTGCTCAGAGTTGACATTTACCGAGTCTCCACTCTGCCAGGAGCTCTTCTGGGCCCTCTCCTTGTATTGTCTTGGACAGTTTTCCCTTGATATCAGTGGGAGATTGGTTCCAGGATTTGCTCAAGTCTCTCATATAAAATGGCATACTACCTGCCCCAGAACCTACATCCCCTAGATAATTTATAATACCCAATAACTTGAAATGTGGGACTGGGGTAATGGTTCAGTTGGTAAAGTGCTTATCAGGCAAACATGATGAGCTCCAGCACCCATTTAAATGCTGGGTGAACATGGTAGTCCACCTGTAACCCAGCCCTCAGGAGGTAGAGACAGGGGATCCTCGAGGCAAGCTAACTAGCTACACCAGCCGAATTGGCAAGAAAAAGGTTCAAATGAGAGGCCCTGGCTCAGAAAATAAAGTGGAATATAATCAAGGAAGACACCTGAAGTCAAATTCTGGCCTCCACACACGTGTGCATGCGTATCCACACAGGTGTGCACCCATACACATGTGGGCACGCATACATACATATATACATGCAGAAATTCTGAGTCAGGGCTTGTTATTCTGTACTATTTAGGGACTAATGATAAAAAGTCTATGTGTGTTCCGTATAGACACAATTTCTAATATTTTCCATCTGTGGTTGGTGAAAATAATGAATAGATATGGAGGGATGACTATAACTCAGGAATATTCTCATTATTATTTGTATTTTACCTTTATAGATGAAAAATCAAAAGCAGAGAGCTAGTCATATGTAGTTAGCACAAGGCTTGACTTCCTGTAAGGCCTGTTCTTACCCTTCGCACAACACTTCCCGCTGCTGCTGCTTCTGAAACCAGCACATTCCCACCACGGGACACCCAGACTTGGGCTTGTCTGTATGTTGGTGTCCAGAGCACCAGTCCTAACATGCCTTGTGCTTTCCATTTTCCAGGTGGTTCTTTTAGTTCTTTCATTGTCTTCTTAGCTAATGCCACATTAGACCCTCTTTGATGTTTAGGGTAGCAGACCAGAAACACCTGAGAGACCTCTTAGACCACAGACTGTGAGATGGATTTCATCCTTGCCTTTCCCACTCAAGAGGGCAGCCACACAGCCCAAGAAGTGGGTTTCTCATAAGTTCCTAGGTTAGAGGATTCTTCTGGTCCAGGGGCCACACACAGTGGGCTATGTAAGGCCCCTCCATGAAGCTTTAATCTTTCCTCATCTTCTTGTTCCCAATCT
This sequence comes from Zapus hudsonius, assembly GCA_004024765.1. Lineage (NCBI taxonomy): Eukaryota > Metazoa > Chordata > Mammalia > Rodentia > Dipodidae > Zapus > Zapus hudsonius. The sequence goes on from PVHP010005676.1 coordinate 37,994, forward strand.
CCAGTTCTGCTTGCTTCAGGTCCTCTTCTTTAGAGACCCATTCTACACATATTTGGATACATGAAAGTGTTCCATATAGTAGGTTATTTTGTCATCTCTCCTATGTTCCTTGTTTGCATCATGCCAATGAGAAAGGCTGGGCAGAAAGAGCCCTGTGGGCAGGGATGGGGAGCAGGTGAATAAATCCATGTTATACCATCTCCCTACACCAGACCATATTGGTGGGACTTTGCCACTTTTGCGCAGATCTGGCCTTAGCAGAAATCAATGAAAGTAACTGAAAACCCTTCCTTTTGCCCACAGTTCTTCAGAGAAGCCCAGCCGTATTCATGCCTTGTTCTTATTGCACATAACTCAGGGAATCACATTAAAGCAAAGAATGAGATTTGTGTACAGACATTAGGAAAAGCAGACTTCCTAAGCAGGGAACCGCACACTCCATAATTGCTGTAGGTATCTAAAGTGTCAGGCCTCTACTACCCAGTGAGGCTGCAAACCAGCTTTTTCATCCTAAAGGAATGAGCTGCCAATGATTTTCATAGCTTGATTAACGCTCTTCAGGCCCATCTCCATTGGGTGCGGGCATGAAGCCCGAGAAAGATGGATGCTTCCTATTACTTGATGTAATGACTGTGAGGCAGGCTAATGAAACCTTTACAGCCAGAGTTTACAGAAAAAAACCCAACAAACACAGATCAATAACTGAGTTACAGTTCCAATGCATTGATAAATGGGTGACAGGCTGCAGGCCTGGCTTCAGCACAGGAAAAGTGAGCAGGAAAGAATGGATGGACTAGGGCATGCTGGGAGGGGATTGGACAGAAGACTATGATGAAGATGAGCCAAGCTGTAGCGGGGAGTGAAGAGGCCCAGAGGCATCAAGGAAGGTTGTAAGATGAGCACATGGATATTAAAGTCTGAAGGTGGGATTGTGAGCTATGAGAGTGAACAGTATTGCCAGGTCCTCACTGCAGAAGGAATCAGAGCTAGAATGAAGAATGTAGCCCACAGCCCTCCCTTCCAAGCTTTGCTTATAATGTAAGTGGAGCTTCCCCTCCATGATTACCCCCTTCACTAATTAACCCTCACCTTCACTGTGGCTAGTCCTGGTTCTCATAGAGTTTCTCCTGGTGGTTTCCCAGTCCTAGGATCAAGGTCCCAATAGATAAGCCAACAGCTCTTGGGCTCTGCTCTAAACACTGTTCTTCTGCTATTTAGATGCCACCCTTGGGCAAGGTGACCTTGAATGCTGGCTGGGACAAGTCAAGGAATTCTCAGCTTCTAACACATTGCCCATTCATCTTTGTGGACAGCAACACTGTGTGTGGCTCAGGCTTAGGACAGGATGCAGACTGGAACAGTTCTCTCCCCGTTTCCAAGCTCTCCATCTTTGCTCATTTTCCTGGAGGTTAGAGATAGCCCATGACTGGCTCCCCTCCACTTGCCAACTAATGCCTCGCTTACTTAGAGCCTGTGTCAATTGCTTATTTTGTCCCATATTGTAGAAAACAAGTTGGCACTTAGCTCCCATTGAGTACTGAGTAAGGACTCAGAAGATATTGTATAGATGAAGAAATGAATGAATCTTGGCATAAGAGTGAGCCAGCTACCCAACTACTTCCTGTATCTCAGTTTCCTTATTTTGGAAATGGGAGGAAATTGTATTTTTCATTGTTACTGTAGGAACAGGTTTGCATATTCATATATTTCTATCTGTAAGGTAAAATATGAAGCACACTAAGAATACAATAGATTTACACTAATAACATGACCACAGAAGCAATTACTAGCGATCAGACCATATTGGTAAGCACTTCCTAGTCTGCCGCTCAAGCCGCTACCTGCACTGAACTGATTTGTGAAGATTAGCCCATGTCTTGATCAAAAGAGAAGTTTTTATTTGCAGGGCAATTCCCCTCAAATAATGGCTGCTGCCATTGCACTATGTGTAGGGAGTGTGTTATATAAGATGTGCACTAACCAAGTAGAAATTGGACAAAAAGCACTATATATAGAATGGGAGAGTGGAGTTTTCAGGACCTGTGCTTTAAATATCGGGCCCGGCATGTCACCAGCACCTCCAGGAGCAGAGCCGGAGGCAGGAATCTCTGGGGAGTGCATTTTCTCCAGTTCTGCTGATTCAGGAGGGATGGGTGAATCAGCAGTAGGCAGCTGAAAGTTTGATTATCAAAGTTTGCTCTGGGTGATGAAGTGAGTTTGGACTGGGGGAAGCAATTGGATTTCTAACTAGGGCGAGCAGGAGGGCCCAAAGGCCTGGAATGAGGAATCCTGAGCACCAGGCTCCCATCTGGCCCTTCTGCTCTTGTGAAGTCAGTTTCTCCAGGTCAGGTTCCCCAGGCTGTTCCCTGGGTATTGCTTTTCTGGCAGAAAGCTCTGCAGCCATTCTGTTGATATGTGATGTGAGTGGCCTTCACTAGGTGTTCTCCCTTACTGTCTCTGTGCATCAGATCACATGGAACACAGGGCTTTTGCACATGTTAGTCAAGCTAGATTCTTCTGCTCAGCTACATCCCTAACCATGCAATAGAAGTTTTTAATTCTGGTGTGAGTGTGTGTGTGTGTGTGTGTGTGTGTGTGTGTGTGTGGAGGCCAGAGGTCAGTCTTCCTCATTCATCTTATTGAGGCAAGGTGTCTTGCTTGAACCCAGAGCTCGCTGATTTGGCTAACATAGCTAGCCAGCTTGCTTTCAGATTATCCTGTCCAGTTTTCTGAGTTCTTAGATTTGAGGTACAGGGATGGGCCACCATGCTCACACAGCATTTTTGGGAGGCTAGGAACTGGAACTCTGGTAGTAACACTTGTGCAGTGAGCACCTTCACCAATCAAGGCATCTCCTCAGCCCCAGTTTTGAATTCTAAGTGTCAGAAAGTAAATAAATAAATAAATAAATAAATAAATATCAGCAGGGATTATGATGGCACTTTGCTAGGTGTTTGCTGTGTGTACCTCACTTCTCATAACAGACCTTCAAGCTCAAGTGCATCATCCCACTGCTACAGATTGACTGTGTCCCCCAAAACACAGATGTTGAAGATTTGATCCCCAGGGTGGAGAGGCTGTGGAACAGGGCCTCAGGAAGGTTCTGTCCACATGCATTGCTTAGTGCTGTTATCACCGAGGAGGCTCCTTACCAAAGGACAAGTGGGATCCCCTTTTGCCACCCCCACCTCTGACATCCTTTTACTTTCCGCCATGGGATGACACCACAAGAGACACCTCACCACCACATGCAGTCCTGATTCTTGGACTTCCAGCCTCCAGAATTGTGAGCCAATCCGTTTGGTTTTCATTTATAAATTACCCAGTCTATGGTTCTCTTATACCACATCAGAAGAACGGAGACAGCTACTTAAGAGATGCAGAAAATGAAGTGTAGAGAGAATGGATAACTTGACCTAGGTTAGGCTGCTGTGAACCGGGCTAGTTTTCCATGTCAGCTCCAGTTCCAAAGTCCTTGGCTCCCCTGTCACTGCACTGATCCAGTGGGCTGCAGATTAACCAGACAACCTTGCATGTCAGACCTAGTAGAGTGTGCCTGTGCTCTACACGCATGAAACACGTGGTTCGTGAAGCACATGGCACATGCCAGTGTGTCCCCTGCCACCACCTCGCTGAACAATAATGAGAACCACCTGCTGCAAAACAAAGCAAAGCAAAGAAAAGAAGGCTTCACTGTGGGCTGGAAATAGCTGCAATTAACAGCAGCATTCTAGCCTAGCACACGGGCAGACAGGAGAGCAGCACAGGCATGGTCCTCTAGAGTCAGTCTGGCCAGGAAACCTGAGAGGGAGTGGCAGCTAGGGACTTCTAGCCAAACTGGTGGAAAAAAAATGAACTGATAGCTACCGATTTCAGGCATGTGTCACATTCATACTTCCCTAGCTTGCTCTTTATTTGCACTAAATTCTGTGAGGCAATCTTATTCCGCGCCCTCAAATAAGGAAACTGAAACCTAACAGAGTGAAGAAAGATAGCGAAGTCCTGAGATCCGACCAAAGGCATGGTCCCAAGAAAGAAAGGGTGGGAGAGGCTGCGTGCTGAGCTACTTCTTTGTGTGTGCTCATCGATGTGTGTGTGAATGCACCTGCACATGTGTGTGTGTACACGTACAGGGCATAAGTCCTCCTCAGTCATGTTCCATCTTACCTTTTCAGAGAGGGTCTTTCTCTCCAGAGGTCATGATGCAGCTAGGATGGCAGGCCAGCAAGCCCCAACAGTCCTCCTGTTACTCACCTTCCTTGTGCTGGGGTAACAGATGTGGGCTTCCATGCCCTGCTTTTACTTGGGTTCTAGGAGCCATCTCACAGCCTCTGAGCACCATTTTCTGGGCACCATTTTCCATCTCCTCAGTCCCACCCCACCTAAAGATCTGCCATCCATGGAGAAGCAGGTAAGTCGTAGCTTTCTGGACTCCCCGGCAAGCCCTTGTCATCCAGCCACCTGACATAGTGCCCAACACACTCTTTCCTATCTGCCAGCTACTATTTACCTATCTACCATGTTACTCAACAGATGACAGGATGGCTGAACAAATGTCCAGGGTTGTCAACCCAACTCTCCAGTGACAGAGATATTCTTTAATCCACGTTGTCCAGTCTAGAGAACATAAGCAGCAGGTGGCTTTTGTATTGGACAGATTGTGTCCTAGAGTTCTGATTCTGCCATCGCCACCATCAGCAGATTCGTTAACCATGAATTCTATGGGAGGGGGAGGTCAGGCCCAACTGAATCCAGCCATTCTCAGAACATCATTAGTTCTTCTTCCAGTATCTTTGGGGAAATTCCTGTGCTTTCATTAGCTATGGGTTTAAAACCATTAGCAGGCTAGGAATTTTAAAACAAGTGTGGCTGGACAAAGTGGCACACGCCTTTAATGCCGGCAATCAGGAAGCAGAGGTAGGACGATTGCTGTGAGTTGAAGGCCAGCCTGGGACTACAGAGTGAATTCCAGGTCAGCCTAGACTAGAGTGAGACCCTACCTTGAAAAGAAAAACAAAATTCCAAAAAAGAAGTGGTGTGAGGATTTGGCCCTCTGTGAGCTCCAAATTCTTCTTGGCAATGAGCTCTTCCTTGGGCTGTTGAGGGTCCATTTTGCTTGTTTGTTTAACACTTTGGGAAGCCACTATAGACAGATAAAATATGGGTACCGATAGGCTGAGTGAATTTGTGGTAGAGATTAGGGCTCTGAGTCGGCAACACTAGGCTAAAGTATAATTTAGTACTTCAAGCCTCAAGTCCAAGGGCATAGCCATAGCCATGCCAGAAAATGGAACTACTATAACACATTGCTTCTCATTTAGATTGATTGAGTCATTCCTCCTTCCTGGCCCCTGACACCCACCTTCAAGTTGAACAAGGTGAACGAGGAGCAGGAGATGGCAGGAGGATAGGTCGGAGTTCTAGCAATCAATCTTTCTGCTGACCAGCATGGCTCAGAGGAGGAAGAGTGGGAAGTCAGAGGTCCCTGGGTAATGCAAAGTCCTAGTTTGAAGTGGCAAAACCTGGGCTGGAGAGATGGCTCAGCAATTAAAGGCATTTGTTGAAATGGCAGAACCCTACATTTCCTCCAGAGTCGGGCTGTCTTGAGAGGCACCAGCTTGAGGCAGTCCATGGCTTGATTTCCATCTGTCTGGACAGCTGGCTCTTGGGCAACCTGTGTAGGAAGCTCTTTGGGACATGAAGGAAGTGTAATCATGGCTTTCACCCAACTCTGTGGGCTTTGGATTCCAGGTGTTAGTGGATTACTTGGAGATGAAGCACAGAGAGGGGGTGTGAGAGGGGATGGGCCTGCAGAACCAGAACACTGCTGGCTCTGCCCAGAGCTCCCCACTGTATGCCTTGTCCTCTGGTCCTTCCTTTCCTGTTTCCTTCTGAGATGCATAGGAACTTATCACTGAAGCATGGGCAGCAGATGACTCCAAATTAGAGTGCAGACAGGAAAGGAATGATCAGTGAATAACGACTTATGGTTGCTAAGAAATCTGGGCTGCTTGATTTTAGCATGCAGTTCTTGGGATTCTTCATGGAGTGACTCAGAATGGAACAAATCCTTTAGCCCAAAGTGATGGGTTTCTGTATGATTGTTTGAAGCAGTGTTATGTAATAGAAAGAGCACTTTTTACTGGTTGTCAGGACCTGTCTTTGTCAATTGCTGACGTTTGGGGAGCAACAACCTCTCAGAGCCTTGGTTCATGATGAATCAAATGAGGGAACTCGATTAGATACCATGACAGTCAAGCTACATTCTTCAGAGACCATCACAGGATGCTGGTGGGTAGGACACTGGAGTCCTCACCCCTGTCTCCCCTAGATCACCTATGCATTTATTCATTTAATTGGTTTACATCTCTGCATAAGGTTTGGCTTGAAGAAAATATTCTATGGCTAAAAATAATGTAAAAATCTCCTGGATGAGATGATCTCAAAGGTGCCCTTTGAGCGCTATAATTTTAAGGTAACATCTGCTAATTGGATCTGATCATCAAGCCAGGTCAGAGACTAACAGCTTGTAGGAAGAAGTCCTGAGGGTACATTTCATCTCATTTCAGCAATTTGCTCACTTCTTTACATTTGACACTGGGGGTGAAATCTGGAGCTGTGTTTGTGTGTCGGTATTTTTGTGTTAAAGCAAATTCTCTGAGCGTTGAGAGTTCAATGAGGGAGTGTGTGTCTTATCTTGTTTTCCCTCTGGATTGATTATAGGATGACAAGCTGATCAGACAGGAATGCTTAGGGTTTAACCCCAATCATCTTCTCTAGAGATTTCTGACACCTCTGTCCCAGCAAGGACCACCTCGCAGATCCAGAGCAACATCCACTTCAAGGTGGCAGAAATCTTTGCCTTTCTACCCTAAGGAAAAATAAAATGGCTTGTAAACAAATCTGATGACATGGCCATGGATTTCCATCACGTGTTCATTGCTCTAATTCACCCCTTCCTGCTCCTCTCCTATTTGGGTTTGCACGCCTGAAATTTGCTTTTCAAGAAAGCTAAAGACCTTCTTGTTTTCCAAAATTCCTTTAGTGCTTCTTTTTAAATCAACTGTATTTAGGTATAATTTCCCTGCAGTAAAATGACTCATTTGTAGAACTCAAAGTTACAGTTCTCTAAATTCTGAGGAATGCATACCCTTTTGAATATCACCCAAGTCAAAATACTACAGCCTTTCCACCAAGCACCCCTCATTCTTTAGATAATGTTAGTGTTTGCTCTTTGTGCAAAATAATGGGTTTCATTATGACCTTTTCACGAATTTATAGAATTTCCTTTGATCACACTCAGACTCCATTACTGTCTTATCCCTCTCCCTCCTTCCATTAGTCCCTGACTTCCTCCCTTCTACTTCTATGTTGTTGTAATCTGGATTTCCCCATAGAACATATGTGACATCTATCTTTCTGAGTCTGGCTTATTTTGCTTAATCTGAGGACCTCCATTTCTATCTGTTTTTCTTTAAATGATATGATTTTCTTCTTTGTGGTTGAATAATGCTCCAGTCTTCATTCAAAAGTACCTACACAGATTTCCCAACTTGACTCATATGTAGAGCTATAATACCATCTTCCCTCTTTAAAATTTTTTAAAAACATTTTTGTTTATTTTCAAGCAGAGAGAGATAGAGAGAAGAGAGATGGAAAGAATGAGCACTCCAGGGTCTCCTGCCACTGCAAATGAACTCCAGATGCATGTGCCACTTTGTGCAACTGGCTTTATGTGTGTGTTGGGGAATTGAACTTGGGTCATTAGACTTTGCCGGCAAGCACTTTAACAGGCCCATCCTCACTCTCAATGCATGAGCATTGGTATGCTATTACAGAAGAGTGGTTCAGAGGGAATGGTGGAGTCACCCTATGTCTTGGTTGTGCTATGTGATGTATATTGGAAATTCTTTGAACTGAATACCTAATAGCTGCCTGTTTAATAGTTAAAGAGAATGAAACTAAGAAAGATTAAATGAATTTCTCAGTGACACACACTTATTAAATATCAGATCGAAAATCTCAAGCAAAGAAATTACCATGTGAGCCTGCCTCCTTTCCCTCATAAATTCTTAAGAGAGTGCAGGTTGGGGACTAACAAATTTATACACTTTTTTTCATTTTACCAATAAATAACAAACCTTTAAGGATGAGCCAAGTTATTAGCAAAGCACAGTCCAGAGCTCCAATCCAGTATTTGGTGATGGTGCTGAGAGATGATGTCAGTAAGCTTGTATCAGCAGTGTGCTACCATGTCCCAGATCCTCCTGGCACAAGAAACATTGTCCAACTTCATCACAATGACTATTTCTGTGAATTTCCACAAAGCATAGCTCACTACCATTGAGTCGTACCCAGAGCTTCTCATAGATTTGGAACCAGAAAGTCCTGAGGATTTTAAACGTAATTCAAAGAATTCTATAGCAAACATATGTACATTTAACTTATAGGTTTTTAGGAGACTTCCTTTCTCCCAATAAGGGAAACACACACACACACACACACACACACACACACACACACACACGCACGCACGCACACACGCACACCAGCTTGGTCACAGATAATCAGCAAGCTTCTGAGAACAACCTTAACCTGATTGCTAGAGCCTTAACTATAAGACAAATTCCTGGACATGGATTGATTGGTCACACTCACAAACCACAACTGAATATTTTATTGGCTTACATTCTCCAGCTGGAATTGAATATCACAGGATGGAGTATCTTGATCGACTTTGTATCTGGGTCAGTCAAACTTGCAGGTCCCAGGGAAGGGCTGCGTTAGCTAAGAGATTTCCATTTTATGCCGCCAGAACCACTTTTGGCTAAAGATTGATTGATAGATCCCAATCCAAATCCAATTGCTCATCCTTTCTGCCCAGGAGGATTCAGAATTTATTGATCTCTGTCCAAGCTCATCTGGAGAGAACAATACCGCTATAATGGAGACAATGCCACTTGGGGTCCTGTATTGTACACCCTTTGTTTCTCCTGCCAGCTCGGCCAAAGCTCCCTCTGCAGAACTTTCAGCAGCTGGCAGGCGAGATTCTTTGCCTCAGACAAATGTGATTCTCCATTCCACTGCATGTCCTTTGATGGCATTTTCATTTAGGCACATTGCAGTCATACAAATGCAGGTTGACCCAGTTAGCTCTACATGCGTTGTGAATCCAGTTAATTGTATATCAACTAATTGCATAATTCATTTATTAATGAACTGAATTAAAATCCAAGAATGACAGCTCCTCTTCAGAACATCAGGATTAGTGTGAAACAAAGCCTTGGAAGAATTTCAGATTTCTGGTCCATCCATGAATCTCCACTCTCCAAATCTATCTCTCTCTTGCTCTCTCTCTCTCTCTCTCTCTCTCTCTCTCTCTCTCTCTCTCTCTCACACACACACACACTCACTCTCATTCTCTGTCTCTCTCTCTCTCTCTCCTTTACTCCATTCCTCTCTCTTTCATTTGGGAGAAGATAATTTCATAAAAAGTAAGGAAGAGATAAAATAGCTACATTACTAAAACGTTAATAATTCTTTATAGTCAGCTGTATAATGTTAAGGTCCATATATTGATAGATCACTTTGACGCTCCTATAATCACAGTTTTCAGAGCACATGTTCTAAGTTTAGAAGGAATCGTATTATTCTGGTTACATTCAGGTACCTCCTGGTGGAAGAGCAGGTATTGCTAGCTGCACAGGGTTGCACGAGATCTCTGTTTACTTAAGGAGATCACCACATTCTCATAATCTGAATTCTCCAGAACTCTGGGCTTGGATGATAGAAGACTTTTTCAGCAGAGACTTGAATATGTCAGCTGCCATCAGTAAGAAGCAAAGGCTTGGTAATGATGTCAAGAGCAGCCCGTCTTTGGCACCTACTCTGTTCCTCCTAATGCCTGTTTGAGGAGTGAATCCTCACACTTCTTTCTAGAACTTTACCGTGAGTGTACGAATAGCCTTCTTACGCTATGTATTAATGGTGCAAACCTTAAATGTCTCCCAAAAGCCTAGGCCCCAATCAACAATGTTCAGAGTGGGAAGGGAGGGCTTTGGGCAGTGATTGGATCATGAGGATTGCCTCATGACTAGATTGATCCATTTAGGGACTGGGGAATGTTGGAAACTATAGGAAGCAGGGCTCACCAGAAGGAGCTAGGTCACTAGAGTGCCTCCCACATACCACTTTCGACTTTGAGAAAAACAGCTTCATTCCACTATGTTCTCCTGCCATGATGTTCTTCCTCACCAGAGGCCCAGAACAGTAGGCCCTAATGATCATGAAATCATAACTCAAAAATCAATCTTTCCTCCTTTAAGTTAGTTTTCTCAGGTCTTTTGTCACAGTGGTAGAAATGTGGCCGATGCATGTCCTAGGTTTAGTTTTCCAGAAGCACAGCTGAGGTGACACTCTGAGAGCAAGGACTTTACATAGGAAGTGACCCCAGTAGGGATCAGGAGATCACTGAAGCGAGACAGGCACACAAAGGAGCATGGTGAGGGATGAGTCATCAAGCAAGTTATCATGGGAACAGTCAAGCTGAGTCTGTTTGAGGATCCCTAGGAGATGCTCAGAGCATTATCCCTTGTTTTAACATAGAGATGAAGTAGCCATGGGATACAGCTTCCCATAAGGAACATGAAGGTGTGTTTGTGGTGAGACTTTTTTTAGTACTGGAGCTTAAACCCAGGTCATTATGTATGGTAGGTAAGCACTCCCTTGAACTACATCCCTAACCCTGTAAGGAGGCGCTCTCGAATGGTGTGAGGGAAGACTAGCAGGTGCACAGTTTCAGGTGTTTATAGCAAGAGGCTGTGGACACATACAGGGACACTGAGCATCAAGGGGTATCAGTGGATCAGTGATGGCCTTGAGAACTAATCCAAGGGTCTTTACTACTTCAACTTTCTTCTTTGTTTCTGACTTCCTTACACCCAAAAAAATTCACACCAAACCAATTGAATTCCTTTCATTCTGTCTACATTGTGCTCTAGAACAAACTAACCTCTGATTTTAGAAATTTCCCTATTGATTTTTTTTTTATTTTAATCCTGACCTCACATCTATATGTCTGAATTTCCTGCCTGAGGATTAAGTCTCTTCTCAGAGAAACTCTGAGTCTATCAGAGAAGTTACTTTTAGGGACAGAATGCCCATCTCATAGCAATGGGTTCCGACTCTCTGTCTTGAGTCTGTAGTCACAAAGCTCTTGAATGGGCGATGTTTTCCAATGTCTGTGTTGATAAGTCCTACAATAATGGAAATCATGACTTACCTTTCTATTATTTTCTTTATTTATAATTTATTTATATTTCCTAAGATGATTCTACCAACTTCCTTAAGAGAGACCAACGAGAAGAAAACCAAGTAAACAAGAGGGTAATCCAGGCCCAGAGACAGTGCTAAAGAGCTAATAAAAACTCAAGCTTTCAATGTGGTTGACCTGAGTCCAAGTCTTGGCTCCTTCAAACATGAGTTGTATACTGTAGCACTATAGCTAGGCCTCCTTAAGTGTTTCCTCAAATATAAAGTAAAATTTGTCATAGTGCCAACCTATTGTATTGCCTTGAAGCTCAAGTGTGAAATGGAAGCAAAGACAAGCCATAGGCTCATGGGAGGTGTCACTGCTTCTTGTTACTTATATTAACTGACTCCCACAAAATTGCCCCAGTGATTTGAGGTTACATCCTCTGACTGTTAAGCTTAGGCTCTTTTCCATCAGTCAAGACTCCTGGTGAAATCCTGCAAATAATCCCAAATCAAGCAGGTTTATGCTATAATTGTGCTGAAGTTTCTTTCACTTCTTCTAAAAGGTCTGCTCAATCTTAGTACATTGCTTGAGTTGGTGGGGGTTTTACCAGGCCCACACAATGATGAAATGATTAGAAAATGGAAATAAAATCTTTTCCAGATCCATATATCCAGATGCCGTGTCCATAGGCTTAACAGAACAAACTCCATGTATCCAGGACAAAACTATCACAAACTAGAATAAATTTGCCCTTTTATGCTGAGACGAGGCTGAAATGAAGCTTTCAGGGTCTTGGTGTCATAGGCATCATCTTTATGTTCTTAAATGAAAAGAGAGGAAAGATTTGCCTTATTACAGGAGAAAGAGCCAAATGTGTTTGCTTTCAAGTGCAGAATAAAATGAACTGAATATTCTCAATGTGGAGTTTCATTTTGATTACCTTCTGAAGGAGAGCAGGAAGCAGACACCCATCCCCACCCAGGCTCCCCTCCGCCTTCTTTTTATTTGTTATTGAAGCAAATGAAGCCAATTGTTGGAAACTTCTGTGCAGCCCTGAATGCCTCAACTGTGACTCTCCTGGAGATTAATGCCTTTAATTTACCTCTTTGGTATATTTGAGATGCTATTCAGCAGCCAGTTAGGCGCTTCTGGTCCCATAAGCTGCTCTGTGATGAGACGCTGCTGCCTCTACATCAGCTGGCTTCATGGCTCTTTTAAGGAGGCGAGGAAGGAAGAAGGTTGGTCTTGTGATTCAAGACTTGTCCCCTTCCTCGTCAGGGGTGAGGAAGATGAGAAAGAGCCATTATACAGAGAGTGGTCAGCACACAGGACCTGATTTTCCAACCCTCTGGGCATTAGGTGCTATTTTCTCTCACGGTGTCTTCATCAGTAGAGAAGGCATTTCCTCTTAAGGAAAGAGTTCCATCTCTGGAATGAATTCAGGGGACTAAATAATGTTCTTTATGGATTAAACGTTTTAAACCTTTTTGGTATTAAATACTAGCTTTAGCCTTGGGCAGGACAAACAGAGGCAGCACATTCTCCTCTCATTTATTTTCAAGTGTTTAATCAATATCTGTCTTGTGTCAGTCATGATGCCAGAACTGTGGGACAGGACACATTGTACCTCCTGGTATTAGAATGCAGAGGGAAGCCAGTCATACCTAAACAATCCCACAAAAATCTCCTAAATTGCACTATTCATAAAGAACAACACACATTAGATAGGGCCTCTACTGAAGGATTTCAGGGAAATTCTTCCCTAGGAAGTAAATCTTCTACCTTGGAGGCTGAACAGGAACTAAGAGGAAAGGAACATCAAATGGTTAAAGGAAGAGTAGGTGTAGGTCTCAAAGCTCCCAGCCTGAAATTCATTCCATATGGGTTCTCGCTGGGGTGGCCCACCATGTTGCATACATCAACTCTGCCTTAGAGCCACTACCATGAATTCCTCCGCCATAGTCTCTTCCCAGTCTTCAGTGTGCTGCCTCATTCACCCCACAGTCCAGTGGAATGGCAATACTCTGCTTCTTCCTAGGCACCCATGCTTGTATATGGTTCCTGATGACTGCACTCACTCTCCTTAGGAATAGAGGGATAGAGTAGCTCCTCCTTACCCAACTCCTCCAGCCCAGCCAAGAGACTCTTCAGGAGAAAAACACTCCAAAAGATTCACCTCCACAATTCTAGAAATAGAGTCTGCTTGTCCCCAGGCTTCCTGAGACAGCTCGATGTAGAGTCAAAATAGAAGTAAGGTACTTAGTGAGTTCTCATATGTAGATCACCTTTTGACACTGTAAAGATGTCCCACGAGAGGCCACCTCAAAAGATCAGGTCCATCAGGAACACAATAGGTTTTCCTCACAGGAGATAAGCAAATCTAGTCCATAGCAAGGGCTTACATCTATTTCTCACATGTTCTATGTCATGGGCAGGGGGCCAGGGGAGGTGTCCACCAAGGTTCAGGAAAAAATACAAATTTACAAATTCAAATCATGGATTCAGGCCTGGTGGTGCAAATTTATAATCCCAGCTACTGATTAGATGGGAGGATTATGAGTTCAAGGCCTGGCTGGGCAAATTTTTAGACCCTGGTTGAAATAAAAAGTACAGAAAGGCCTTTTTGTGGTAGAGAACTTGTCTAGCATAGGTGATGCCCAGAGAAAGATAAATGAAGGATAAGTCATATGTAATTTGGAACCAACAATATAAAAAACATGTGGAAAAGTATATTTCAAACCCAACTTTAATAGTACTTTTGTATGTGATTTTGTTTAATTTGGAGACAAATATACATATTAAAAAAAAACAAGTGAATTCCTTTTTGCAATCCAGAGCTCATTGTTCAATATGAGTTTTTATACATATAAGAAGAGCTCTGGGTATCCCTAAAACAGCAGTGAGGGTATTTATAACTGTGGTAGTTTGAAAGTATGTCCCCCATAGACTCAAGTGTTTTGTTGAAATTGAGCTTGCAGTTTCAGCCCCTAGTAGGCAGACTCCTGCTACAGGGGAAAGTGTCTCTGGGTTGGATATGAATTCCAGACCAAAGGTCTGCAGAGAAGTCTGAGCTCTGGGGGGTTTGCTTGCTAAATCTTCTGTTTGCAGGAGTTATGTGTATATGCTGGTTCTAGTGTTTTGCTTTATGCAGTTTTTATCTCTGCTTGGATCTATGGAAGTTAATAGCTTCTTCTGCCATTGATAGAATTTCCCCTGGATCTGTAAACTTGAAATAGATCCCTTCCTCCCACAAGCTGTGCCTGGTTTGGATGTTCATTCCACCATTGTGGAACTGTCTACTACAATAACCATTGAGGCTGGCTCCAAGAACAACTTGAAGAAAAAAGATCAGGTAGAAAATGAGTCTCAACTTGCTACAAGGCATTGGGAGCTGATACTCTTACTGGAGACTCAGCTGTTTCATGCCATCATGCTCCCCCTTCCCCAAATATTATAGAAATGGATGAGAAAGTAAGGTTATTGATCAACACTGAATGATGCTACGAGAATGACAAAGACTGGTAGAGACCAGTAATGCCAAGAAGTGCTCACCAATGCCATAGTGGCACTAAACCTGGGTGGGTAATCAATGGCTTGTTAAATGGCTAAGAGATCTGCTCAGAGGCAGGTAATCCTTAACTGGAACTGGGATCCATGGCAATCCCATATGAAAACCAAGAACCTGGGCTCCAAGGGGGAAACCCTCACTAACCAGAGATCTACAGATAAACTATACCCATGAGAATCTCAACAGATTAACAAAGTTTGTCTCATTTAACCTATACTGATCTCACTCTCTGTTGGAGATTCTGTTTCAGAAGCCATTGAGAACCATGAACAACACAATCTTACCAACAGGACCAGAGATGTTACCTGTCACCCATGCAGGAGATGAATCACCCCTAACTTATGATATAGAGCCCATATGAAACCTTCGAGGAAGTGATGAGATGAGCAAGAGACCTACCTCCATAGCAGATCAGACAACCCATGAAAGGATAACAGAGGTAGACACTGAGGATACACAACACAATCTAATGCAGAAATCCAGAGATTCTTAAGACCTCAACAGTAAAGCAAACCTAAAACTCACCCACCATGACTCAGGGACCTGAGCGGAAAAGGGGGCGGAAAGATTGTAAGAGCCAAGGTTGTGGGAAGAGAGAGAGAAAAAAATCCGGCTACCTCTTGTATAATCCATAACCCCTTATCCCATGGGTTGGTCTGGTAAACCCACATAAGAAGGCCTCCAACAGGGTGGGAAAGGGAGGGGGAAATGGGGAGACCACCATAAAACTTGCTCATGCAATGTATCTAATTATTTACAATAAATAAGAAAATAAATTAAAACTGGATGAGGTACTTCAGACATGCCAGCAGAGGGACCTGTCTTAAACAGACTTTTATTGGTCTTCTTGTGGCAGCTTCTGTCACAGGGCATGGTCTGGCAGCTGGACACATAGGCCTCCATCACCGTCCTTTGTAGGCCTGACTGTGTGAACTAAAGGAAACCATGACCTTTCCTATAACTGTGTGAGCTTTGTCATCAAGCGAGAATTGTTATGGTTCTGTTCCTCCCTGTCTCTTGCCTGCAGAGACAATGATCTCTATAAAGGAGGAACAAAGGCATGTGGAGTGATATGTGAGCCTCAGAAGACTTCATCATTTACTCTGAGATGTTGGTGCCGAATCAAGTTAGTTCTTATGTGACATTAAAACCTCACTTCACTGAGGAAAACAAACAGATAAAGAGCACCCACTAATGACTTCGGAAGGCCAGAGAGCAGCTGAAGTATTGTTTTTTTAAATGCAATAGATTTTAAACGGCATTTCCAATAATGAATAAGTCACCCAATTACTGCACTTTTCTCATTCTGAACACCTGTCCCAGTGATTCACAATCCCCAGAGTGACTTTTATTTTTAACAATATTTATTATCATGAGTGTTATCACATTAGAGGAAATCAGCTGGAGATGCAGGCAGCACTCTCTGCTGTGCTGAGCACATTGAGGTGCCATGGATAGAAGACTTTTCTGTCCTCCTTTGGGTACCACAGCTGCTCTGAGCTGCCATTACTGTCAATCCCCAGCAGACAAAAAGGATGATCTCAAAACTGCCCTACAGAGCAACATCATCCCAGATGTCCCCCATGGCTGTTGCCTCAAAGGCTTCTGAATTCCATAGAGTACCTGCTGGAGACATGTCTAAGAACACATCCTCTTAGCATCCAGAGGCCAGTGCTTTGGGGAATGGGACATTGTGTCATTATAGATTTTCCTGTTTGCCCTGAGGAGCTGCTAGAGAAATTTCAGGCAAGCAAGGGAGAATGACTCAGAAATGCCTTGGTACATCTCTTTTTGCTCTTCAGATGTGACCCAGAAATCAGGGAAAGGATATTTATACAGTTTCTACCAATGTCCCTAGCATTTGACTTGTCACTTGTCCTTATGAGGGACTTAGTAAGAGAACTAGCATGCATTCAGCAGCTAGAATATGCTCTGTAAAACAGCACTCTCCATTACTGAGTCAGTGTGCACAGACCTATTATTCCCATACAAAATACTGAGCTAAGGTGAAATGGAAAGCCTGCAGTTAAGAACTCCCTGGTTCTAGAATCCAGGGGGTAGTGTAAACCAATATCATAGATAACAATAGTATAATAGATAACAACATAGATATAATATTTCAGTCTTCGGTAAAGATTGAAATTTTCAATCAGTAACTGTCATAACAACAATATTCACTTATGAGAAATAACTTTCCCAAGGTCAGGAGGCTAAATGGTTGAACTAGGATTGAAAGCCAATAAGTTGGTGTCCTAAGTGCAGAAACTTGACCACTATGCTGAATAGCTTTGCCAGACACCTTAGGATAAAATAGCTACTATTGATAATAGTGACTGTGATGGTTAGGTTTTGTTGTCAACTTGATCTTTTCAATAATCTTGGCTGGGTCTCTGAGGATGTTTACAGGAAGGCAGCCCTTTCAGTAGTGGGAAGAATGTAAGGAAGCTCAGGGGAGATAGAAATGAACATCCATTCCTGGGAAGGGAAGCTAACAAGTCTGGGATAGAGTTTCAAGACCCCACACTAAGGTTATATAAAGGGGAAAGAAATCTCTTTCTCCCCATATCTCTCTGCCTGCATTGCTTCTGGTGCTTGTCAAGCATCTCTTTGTTGGCATGGGTGAAGCTTCCTCAGCCTTCCAGCCTGGACTGAAGACCAGTAGCTCCCCAGGAAGCCTTTAGGCCTTCAGTGATGGATTGGGACTGCTGAGGCATTCAGCCATGTGGTCTGAGCAGCGACCAGTTCCTTGACTCTTGGCCTGGCAGACTGCAATTGTGGGCCTGCCATGAGCTAATTCAATAAATCCCCCTTTTTACTACAATTCACTTTGTTGGTTCATATTCTCCAGAGAACCCTGATTAATACAGTGACCATTGTTTGCATGCTTCAATTATATGAAAAAACCATATGCCAAGTATTTAATATGTATCATATATTTCAATACTTAGAATTATTCATGAAAGCCATGACTCTTAGGTGTTTGAAATAGCCTTAGATAAAAAGATATTACAATCAACCTGCCAAGCAAGATGTGCCCACTGGTACAATGGTGTCATGACTGTTATGGGACAACCGACCACATTCTGATTAGATTTGAGGGCCCCTCTATGGGAGGAAATTAACATCTGATACTGTAAACCTGGTCAAGAGCCTGTGGCTAGGGAGAGGTCATAGGCCCTTGTGTAAAAACTACTTCTGTTTGCCAAATGAGTATATTATAACTGCCAAATTGCCTTCTGAAGATTCATGTGTATGTTCATAGATTAGTGCTTCTGCTAGCTTTGGTAAGAGAAGCTTCTTTTTGCAATGAGTGTTTACTGAAGACTTATAACTGGTCAAATAAGTTACTGTTGAATGATCAACCCTACATAAGACATCTGTATCACCTCCTCTAAGGTTCAGGGCACATTGAAGAAGAAGCTGTGGAAAGAATGTAAGAAACAATAAAAGGGAAGGAATGCTGTGAATGCTGTCTTCAAGATATGAATGACTACTGCACTTAAAACTCACAGTGGCTATAGCTACCTGCATAAGACTTGCACAAAACCAGCACAAGACTGGGCCTACCAACATTCTGCCATGGAGTGAGGAGAAGCTTGTAAGGCCCTGCACTCCCTGAGGATTTATTGGCTGTTAACAGTGAATAGGGGTGAGGGGTTTACAAGACTCCACCCATCCATGAGATCTATTGACAGTTCATGGTTGCTGAGGGATGCAGACTTTATTTTCAGTGTTATAACCACTTATAAGTTTCCTATAGTCCTATAAATAACCCCTTGCCCATGTTCATGTAAGTAACTTGAATTAGACTTACTGGGTCATCAAAAAAGACCTAAAAGCAGAGGGAAGAGTGGTTTGGAAGAGTACAATGGTCACCAGGAGTGGAAGGCAGACAAGAATTGGTATTAGGGGTGAATATGATCAAAATAATTACATATATATAATATATATATGTATATATATATTATATATATGCATGAAAGTATAGCAATGAAACCAATTACTATGTGTCATAGTCAACCACATGCCACTAGGATGAATCTGCAGACCAGGCACAGTTATGGGAGGAATGGATTTATTGAAGCTACAGATCCAAGGGAAGTTCCATAATGCAAAAGAGGCTGGCCCCTTTCACAGATCCAAGTAGAGAGAGAGAACAACCATCACCAGCACCATACACACACCAGCCAAATAGGCTTTGGGAAGAACCCATTATATAGCCTTAGGGTAGGGTCTTGCAACCCCTTTCCAGACTTGTTGACTTCCTGAGTCTCTGGAATTCCTTTCCTGAACAGCTCTCCCAGGAAGCTGTGTTTGTTTCTAGCTCCCCTGAGCCTCCTTACATCCTGCCCCATTCTGAGACAGCTGCCTTCCTATAAACAACCTTAGAGACCCACTCCTCAAGATTACTAACAGGTCAAGTTGACAACAAAACTTAACAATCATACTATGTATTATTAATATATGCTAACAAAAATGAAAAAAAAGAAGAATTCAACAAATATAATAGATCCTGGGGTCACAGCGATAGAGATAGAGATATGAACATTATCAACAAATAATCTCCTTATTTTCTGTCTCATTTTCTCTTTCCTTCCCTACTCCTACTAGCTCATTCCTACTGTCCATGTTGACTTACCTGGTATATGTCCTATCAACTCCACACCAAATGTTTTCTATATGCTGGAGGCAAAATGTCTGGCAGGTAGGCCTCATGTCCCCAGTCTTTACCACTAGGGTCACTTGTTTCTCCCCAGATCCAAGAACTGCATAGTAAGGACATCAATTGACTTGCCTTCTTCTCTCATGCGCTTATTCCAAGTCTGAACACCATAGCCAGCCAAGAATGTCTTAAGAAGACAGTCATTTCCATCCAGATCACACATTGGATCTGGAGGTATGAGGAAAGGAGTGAGAAGAGGGTCAACTGAGAGGATCATTAGATACTTAACAGCTGTGCTAATGTGTGACTAGCAAGGAAAGACCTGTTGATAACATTTTTGTGGGTGGAATGAGATGGAGAGAGGTAAGCACCTTGCTCAAAGCATCATCTCCTGATCATGAGAGATCTGACCAACACAGAAATTTATCTGGGCTCTCTGCCATGTTGGGCCATATTGGCATGATCCAGGTGCTGAGTTCTTCAGCAATGCCCAAGGAGGAGATTGTGCTCACTGGCTTATTGAGGGAAGAGTAGCCCTTGGGGAAGCAGAGAGGAAATGATCCATAGAAGGTCAGCAGGAAACTGACCTGAAGGAGGCCTGGAGGTAGGCCATTCTCAGTGTAGAATCCATGGCTCTTGCCTGCTTCGGAATAAATGACTAAAAGTTGAGTCTTTACAGAGTTGTGTGGGGCAATGGACACTTTGAATCCAGCCCTTAGTGCTTCCCCATGGTTGGCTCCAAAGAGCTTTTGAGAAACTTATCTGCAGAGCTCACACCTGTGGCTAAACTGTCATCACTTCCTTGGAAGACCAGCCCAAGGCCAGACCATCTCCACTGCACTAAGAAGTAGGTCCACTCATATTTGCATCCAATCATGAATATCACAGCCTCCATCCACACTCTGCGTTTGAGACCTTCAAAGTTTGGAAATGAATAAAAGCTGGATGAGTCATGCCCGGTAGAGGCCACAACCATGCTATAGACCTATAGTTCAGGCATAGATGGCTGAGAAAGTGGAACCCCATGGAATCCTGTGTTTTGATCTCAATCCTGTAAAATTCTCTTCAAAGCCTTCTTCCCAGGCAAAACCCAAGCCATTGTCTCTAAGGAACATTGTGTCAGCTTCAGTCAATTCTCTCTTCCTTGCAGATGTAGATTCTGGTTGTTTTTACTGACTGCTGCTTTTGTATTTCATCATTCCCTTCACACTTTTCCTTTCCCTCTGGTCCTTCCTCCCTATTAGAAGGAGCCAGCTTACCCTACTATTGAACTCCAACTTCCAGTTCTTTCTGTCAAGTGCTGGAATATGCCTAGTTTCTTTTATGAATTTAACTTCAAGGACAAAAATTGATGGAACCTCTCACTAGGAAGCTTCTTGATTTATCTTGGGTCACTATGTTTTTTTCCACCCTAGGGGCCAAGTATCTTGTTTATTGATAAATTTCTGGTTTGTATCTGTTGTAGTTACCTAGGCAACCAGAAGCAATCGGTGGGAGCAAAGGGTTTATTTCAGGCCTACAGAGTCTAGGAGAAGCTTCACCATGGCAGAGGAAGGTGGCTCATTTCATCATACATCCAGAACAGAGTGACAATTGCCAGTACCAGCAAGTATGAACAGCCAGAGCTTGAGCTGGCTCCAACACACCTCTTAGGGTCGTCTCAGATCTGACCCCAGTGACACACCTACTCTAGCAGGAATCTGATTGCTGAAGACTAAGTAGGAAGCTTAATCAAAAATACCAGATTTGGGTTGGAGAGATGGCTCAGCAGTCAAGGTACTTGCTTGCAAAACGTGACAGCCTGGGTTCAGTACCCACGTAAAGCCTAATGCACAAAATGGTGCATATATCTGGAGTTTATTTGCAGTGATAAGAAGCCCTGGAATACCCATTCTCTCTTTTTCTCTCTCCAAATAAATAATAAAAAATATTTTAGAAAAACCATCTGAGTCCATGGGACCATTTGAGTTCAAACCATTACAGCATCTGTGCTGTGCTTTAGCAGAGATGACTTCAGCTTTCTAAGTCCATACCTTATTTTTAATCTTTATTATCAATAATCAGATACAGTGTATGAGCAAATCTTATGACAGTACCTCCATTTCCCTCCTCCCTGTCTCCAACCCACTGAAGGCCCTTCTCGGTGGGCTTACTGGATCAGTACATGGGGTAAGGGGCTAAGATTAGCTCAAGAGGTAGCCTGGTTCCCCCCTCCCTTTGTTGTTGCCGAGGGGAACAATATCTCTGGATATTCTCTTCCACCATGGCTCTTACAATCTTTCTACCCCCTCTTCCACTCAGTTCCCTGAGTCATGGTGGGTGAGTTATTAAGCCTGCTTTATTGTTGAGATCTTAAGTGTATCTCTATCTCTCTCTGGATTTCTGTTTTGGGTTGTGTTGGATATCAATGGTGTCTATCTCGATGACCTATCCTCAGTTATCTGATTTGCTGTGATGATAGGTCTCTTGCTTCACTTGCCACTTTCTCATAGATTTCATTTGGGGCCTACATGATAGGACCTAGGTGGTTTATCTCTTGCTGGGTTGTCGGCCAACATCCCGTGTCTTGTTGGTGGAGTTGGGTTGACCACAGCTCTCTCATTGCCTTCTGAAAAATACAAATAGAATCTCCATCAGAGAGTGAGATCTATATAGGTTAAGTGAGACACACATTGCTAATTTGGCAAGATTCTATTGGGTGTAGCTTCTCTTTAGTTCTCTGATAGTGGGAATTTCCCCTTGGAAACAAAGATTTTGGTCCCCATATGATTTTGCCCTGGATCCCAATTCCACTTAAGGGTTCTTTGTCACTTGGTAGATCTCTTGGCCAATTTGAAAGCCATTGATCACCCCCCCCCCCGAGGTTTTGGTGTCACTATTGCACAGGTGATCACTTCTTGACTTGCTGATCTCTCCCATAGAGCAGTGTATTCAGTTTTCTCATGACACCAGTCTGAATTTTGTATCAGTGCTCTCTGCTTTCTCTAAATATCATTGACAAGTTTCCCCTGGCAGCTCATATAGTGCCTTCCAGCACTGCACTTGCTATCATCTGGGAGCTGGTTACCGTTTTGGATCTCACAGGGTCTATCAGTGTTGTGTGATGTCTTTCTGTGGTTTCATCAGAAATAGGATCTTACCTTTGGCCTGGGGTGGGTATTCAAGAGCTTTGACAGAAGACTGACTTGCTTTGAGGACCTCATGGATCTCTTTGGTCAACAGCTCAGTGTGGGAAGGAACCAATGACTGGGACAGGGAGTTGTAGGTCTGATCAATTTTTCATGGGGTTAGGCTTCCTCCCATTCTGTTCATGGCCCCTCTTTCCAGGTGATGCCCACATCTTCCTCTAGAGTTTACTGTATGACAGTAACAATTTTATGTTTTCAATTAATTATTGGTTTAGCTTATTGTACAAGTCCCCCCACCCTCCCATCCTTCCCTGCATTCCTTCCATCCCCTGAGAAGTCCATACCTTATACTGTGTGTGTGCATGTGTGTGCATGTATGCCTGTGTTTGTGTGCATATGTATACCTATATATGTGCATGTGTGCCTGAGTGTGCACATGTATGCCTGTGTGCATATGTACATGTGTACCTATATGCATGCGTATGTGTACCTATGTATGTGCATGTATGCCCGTGTGCACCAGTGTGTGCATATGTACATGTGTGCCTATGTGCATGTGTGCATATGTACACCTATGTATGTGTACATATACATGTGTGTGCCTGTGGGCATGTGTACCTATGTGCATGTATGCATGTGTGAGTGTGCGTCTGTGTTTTTGTTAGGGTTTAGGACTCACAATTTATAATACTGAACCCTGGCATCTGAGAACAATGGAAGTTGCAGTAAGAACTCTCTTTCCTTCTTACTCCACCTTTCTTTCCTGGAGCAAGTGAAGAGACCTTCATGTGAAAGGTGACCCCCTTTATCTAGAGGAAATGATTATCTTTATTCTGAAAATCTGGGGACACCCAGAAGAATTTGAACAGAATTTGTCCAGTTTCTTCCCAGTTTTTTAGTATTGGATCATGCCCCTTTGGTCAGTTCCACTGCCCCAGATTTCTGAATCCTAAGTACATGCATAGTTCCCTGTGTCCTTGGGTCTTAGTTCTTCAACGACCTCATGCACATAAAACTTACATTACACACTGACAGGCTTTTCTCCTGCCAATATGTCTTTTGTTATAGGATCTTCAACAATGAGCCCAGATGAGAAAAGATACTTCCTTTCCTTGATGGTATGTATGCATTGAGGTGATGAGTGTATGTAGGTATCATCTATGCATGCATATGTGAATATATGTACACAGATATGCCTCAAGTAGTAATGGGATTGCATTCTGATAAACCCATCACAAATGGAAACTATTTTAAGCAGAAAAATGCATTTGACTCACTTAACCTACTGAGTATAATAGCTTAGTCAAGCCTACCTCAAACATTCTCAAAATACTCAAATTAGCCTGCAGTTATCATAAAGTATTAACTATCTCACACAATTTGCTGACTGCTGTACTGAAAGTGAAAAATACAATTATTGGATGGGTATGATTTCATATCTTTTAAAATATTTATTAATTGATTGATTTGCAAGCAGAGAGAGACAAAGTAAGACAGAGAGAGAATGGCATGCCAGGGACTCTATCCACTGTAAATAAACTCCAGATGCATATGCCACTTTGTGCATCTGGCTTTACGTGGGTACTGGAGAATAAAACCCAGGCTGGCAGGCTTTGCAAGCAAGCATCTTTAACCGCTGATCCATCTCCCCTGCTTCATATCTTTTTAAAATCAAAAATTGTTAAGTTGAGTAATCATGGCTTGGGGGTTTCTGTACATTTATTCATTTTCAGATATTGGGTACATGCATGGAGAGTTAGATAACATAAAGATTAGACATCTTAATCATTGTTGCTCTGTCAGTTACTTACTAGCTTTTGATTTGAATGAAGTACATAGTCTCTCTAATCCTACTCATCTGGAAAATGGGCATAATAATATGTGCTTTTGAGGATTTTGGAAAAAAATCTTTTAGATAAGGTCGGATAGTACAGGACTAAATGTCATCTGTACTTGTTAAAAGTAAAACAAGTTAACAGTAGACACAAAAAATAGAATACAAACATGAAATTAGATACAAAAGAAGCATAAGAAAAGAGAAATGTAATTCAATGGGTTTTGTGTTTGTTTTAGTGATAATGAGGCATCCCTCAGATTCAGGAGCCCTGTGAAAATTCTTCAAGTAGGCCACCTCCTCATCTCATTGTCTTTGCCGCTGAGAACATTCAGGATGATCTAAACACCAGTGCAGTATGTCAGCTTCCACTTCTCTCCAGGAGATCCAACCTTGACCACCTGGCACCTGCAGTCAGTCAAGTGTCTGGAGTGAGCTGAGATTCTAGAGTGATCACCCAGTAAGCTCATAGTTGATGGACTCCACACAGCTATCGCCACACACAGGCAGGGCTGTTCTTATTTCTCATGTGGTAATATGGGCTCTTCACCTCTTCTGGTAACTTTCCTCACAGGAGACTGTCAAAGGTTAACTATGAAATGCCCCAAGAGGCTTATCTCTTGAAGTCCCTAGCTGGTGGTGCTGGTACTGGAATGTTCAGGTGCTGGGCGTAGCTGGAGGAAGAAAGACCTTGATGGCAATACCTTGCCTCTGACCCTGTCCTCCCTCCCTGATTCCTGGCCATCATGAGGGGAACAGCCTTCTCTTCACATGCTTCTGCCATCATGATGGAGCCAATCATGGGCTGAAACCTCTGAAAGTAGAAACCAAAATAAATCCTCCCTTCTTTTAAGTTATTTTCTTACTCATTTGTCACAGTGATTCAAAATCTTACTATCAGAAAGGCCATGGCAGAAAGAGGATCAAGCCTGTCCACCTGTCTAATTCTTAGAATCTTCTGGTGGAAAACAAGGTTTTGGCTCTCAGAGTCTCTTAAGCCACCCTTCCTAGAAGCTATCTCTACTAAAATTGTTTAATTAAGATACTCCCACCTTCCTGAAAATAGGAACGAAAAAATCAATAAACACTAAATGGTTACAATCCTTGGATCAAAGTAGTTTTAAATAAGGGTATCTTGGCTTTAGCCCTTCTCTGGCATTCTTTCACCACAAGGAAAACACGTGAGCTAGGTTCTTTTGCAAGAAGATGACGGTGTGTCCTAAATGTGTCCTCCAGACACCTGAATGGTATTGCACAGCATGAATGGCCTCATCTATTCCGTGTGGAGGTTAACAGCTGGATTTGTAATTAAAAGGGGGCATTTCAAAGTCTTCTTCCACATTCTGGCTCTGTTATTCCTGGTGCTGGGGTGAATCTGCTAAGCTTAGAAATTTGGGATGAGGAGGGAGTATGGGACCAATTAGCATAATTGATTCTGACAATCCAAGCCTTAGGGTCTTCGCACGTGTTCCTTCTGCCTGGAACGATCATAGTCCATATGGGCTGGCAAGCCTCCTCACTCCTTGGTTCTTGATTCATCCCCTTCTCAGCAAGGCTTTTCTGACCCAAAATTCAGCATTTCCTCTTGCTGCACCATCGTATCTGTCTCCCCTATTCACTCATATTCCTTCACTGATCATATTCTAAAATGGTAGATACTTTATTTGTTTGATTTAGAGAGACGCGGTCTTGGGGCTCTAATGAATTCCAGGATCCTGGCATCTAGAAGGAGCTCAGTGATTATTTGATGGAGGATAACCAGTGACTAAGAGCTGTCTTTTAAGGGGATCCCAAAAGGTTCAGGTCTCATCTCCACCATTCACCACCTTGTAGACTTGAGCAATGCTTTTTCTGGCCTGTGTGGACCTTGCTTTTCATCTGTAATGTGGAAGTGATTGTAACAATCCCCCTCCACAGAGCTATCCTGAAAATGAGGTGTGTTACTAAGATCAGTGCTTTACACATGGCATGTGCTTTAGAAGTGTTTGTGAGGACTGTTGTTATTGAAAATGATACCCAACAATTACTAAGTATTTCCTATGTGCTGGAAATCCTTTCTTGGGCATATAAAGTGGTTATATACTACTTGGCATATGCTAACTACATAATAAATATTAGCTACCATTATATTTCTTTTAATGCACAATCCCACGAAGTGTGTGGGGAATACTATTATTTGTTCTGGTCAAACTTGGCAAGGTTACTTACTTAACTCTTTCAAATGAAGCCTGCTGGGAAGGCTCAAACCCACAAAGCCATTCGAAGCCCTCCCAGGACATGTTCATAATGGAATGTCTGACCTCAGTCCTGTTCTAAGGTGTAGGTGGTGTTAGCTTACAGGCTGGTCTTTTTTGGTCAGTTGTTAGTTTCAGTGTCTGTAAGAGAGGCTCCTCTGATCACCACCTCCCACCCAAAGTTCAAATTCAATCCAAGCTGGGTATCTCCTTTATAAGGATGAGTTGCATGCAATTTATCATATGGTTCTGTTGATTGAAATTGTTTAAATTGGTTCCATCCAGACTGTAAATACCAAGCACACAGCTTCTGAGCCGACCTGGTTTGGGAACTGAGGCTGTGGCTTTGCCCCTGAGGGCTTTCAGTGTTTTCCACTGCCCTATAAAATCAAATTCCCTCCTCTTCCTTTCTGCAAGGATTGCTGCAGACAGATCCAGGCTGCTTCTTCCCGCACAGCCCAGCTGAGGGGAGAGGTGGAAGTCAGCGTTGCCATGCTGGGCAGAGAGAAGACAGGGAAGCAATCACTCAGTGTAGGGAGGAGAACCAACCTTAGGCCGATGGATGAGATCCTGACAAGAGAGGAGCCACCACAGTCATATCAGGGAGGATCCATAGGGAACTCAGCAGACAATGAATGATGAACAAGGGACCTATAACCACAGTCATTCAATCAACACAGGATAGGCCATTGAGACAGGAACCAAGGATTTTCGACACAAGGACCTCTAAGCTCGCAACAT
>PVHP010005677.1:8703-64258 GCA_004024765.1 Zapus hudsonius
ATATATATATATATATATATATATATATATATATATATATATATATATATATATATATATAACAAAAATGAACAATAAAAGCTGACTTACTTTCCTGTGTTTTGCGTTGTATCCCTAATGTTTTGGTACCATAGTTACCATGGAGTCTATGCTCACTACATTTGTTGGCTAGGGTATGTATGAATGAACCAAAGCATGAATGAATAAAGTGAATGAAAGAATGAAGCATTGCCCTGTGTTCTCTAGGCATACTTAGATGGATATTGGGCCCTTGACCTCTCCTGAGCACCTGAGCACTGCCTCTTCTACTCAGGACCTGTGTGCTGTTGGTTCTCAGAGCTTTCCCCCATCTCCCCTCCTAGACATGTGCTTCAAATATATTCTCTCTCTCTCTCTCTCTCTCTCTCTCTCTCTCTCTCTCTCTTCAATTGGAATTAGAAACCCAAAAAAAGGGCATAAATCATTAGTGATCAATAACGTGAATTTGTAAAGATGACAAATGATTTTGAAACCAGCATGTGACTCCAGTTGTATACAGCAGCCTCCAACCTCCCTTCCGCCCTGTCTCCATCAGTTCCCCCATCTTTTCCAAGGTGTTTTAATCTTCACAGGACTCAAGTTTTATCTACTTTGAAGTTTGTTCATATATGGATGCACACCATGTATTCTTTTGTGCACGGCACATTACGCTTGTGAAATTAATCCCGGTGTTGAGAATAGGAACAGTTGCTGACACCTTCCATTGTGTGGAGATCCTGCAATATATCTGCCCATTTTACTGTTGAGGAGTGTACACATTTGTTTTTTCCCCATTTTTATCTGTTAGGATGAATGCTCTTTTGAACAAACTTACATACCCTTTGGTGTATATTGTTAAACGTTTTGTTGAGCACATATATATTTTAAAAATATTTTTATTTATTCATTTTCAAGCAGAGAGAGAGAGAGAGAGAGAGAGAGAGAGAGAGAGAGAGAGAGAGAGAGAGAGAGAGAGAGAGAGAACACCAGGGCCACCACCTTGTGGGTCTGGCCCATGTGGGACCTGGGGAATTGAACCAGGGGCCCTAGGCACTGGAGGCAAGTGCCTTAACTGCTGAGCCATCTCTCCAGCCCTGTTGAGCATATATTTAGTGGAGTAATAACATATATACTTTTCAGTTTAAATCTGTATTACAAGAAGCTCTCCAAAGTTGATGAATCAGAACCTGTGAGAGATCCAATGGCTCCCCTCCTGGAGGAACCCACTGTTCCTGTCCTGTTTTTTTTTTTTTTTTTTCAGCCTTCCTGGGGGATATGCAATAGCATTGCCCTTGTTTATTCCTTGCATTCTTCAAAGCAAATAATGATGCTGAATTCCCTTTCTGGTGCTTGTTGGTCATTTGAATCTGATCTGTGATGAAACGCCTTGCAGCCATTTCCTTGTTTTCTCTGGAACTTTACGGGTTTTAAGCTCTTTTGGTTGTGAATCCTCATCAGACAAAGATGCTGCACACATTTTCTCCCTCCCTGTTGCTTTCAGGGTTCACCTCTGGACATAGGTTGGTTTTCATTTTTGTTTGTTTTGTTCTGAGCTGTGTCCGAGACTCTCTGCTTGTCTCTTGGTCTCTCTTTTTGTTTTAAAGAAGCAAGTGCAGCTTCAACAGGAATCATAGTGAGTGCAGAGAAAATCTTCACCTTTGTTTCTTTTAAAAATATGTTTATTCAGAGGTCGGAGGATCACCATGAGTTCGAGGCCACCCTGAGACTACAAAGTGAATGATTCCAGGTCAGTGTGGGCTAGAGTGAGACCCCACCT
The DNA here is from genome assembly GCA_004024765.1 of Zapus hudsonius. Classification (NCBI taxonomy): domain Eukaryota; kingdom Metazoa; phylum Chordata; class Mammalia; order Rodentia; family Dipodidae; genus Zapus; species Zapus hudsonius. The sequence goes on from PVHP010005677.1 coordinate 10,499, forward strand.
CGAAAAACCAAAAAACAAAAACTTTATATATATATATATATATATATATATACATATATATATATATGTATATATATATATATGAATAATAAACAGAAAGTAAGAGAGAGCACACAGGCATGCCAGGGCCACCTGTCACTGCAAATGACTTAACTTGACTCCTGGGGAATCAAAGCTTGACCTGTCAAGCTTTGCTAACAAGAGCCTTTAGCCACAGTACCTACGTTTGTTTCTTAAAAATACAGTTATCGCTGTTCATATCCTTTTGAATTCACATACTGTTTTGGAATCATCCTGTAAGTTCTCTCGGTTCTCTCTCTCTCTCTCTCTCTCTCTCTCTCTCTCTCTCTCTCTCTCTCTCTCTCTCTCAAACACATGAGTACAAATATTAAATTACATACAAATGGGTCAACAATTTTGAAAACGAATAAATGCAAGTTGTCAAACTATCAAAAAAAGAGGAAAACTACAAATATTTTAATCTTACAAGCACTTTGACTTTCATGATCATTTATGAATATTTTCATTACCTCGTATGTCACAGGGCCATCATCCTGTTCCATCATCCTTTCATTGACGATCATATGACTCTTCTTATAGCTGACATCACGTTCTTTCTCCTGGGGGAATTCACATGTGTCTCTATCCACGTCTTGTCTGTCTGTCTCCCTGAATATACACGATCGTGTGCAGTGTTCCCTGTCTTGGACACTTGGCTGTGGAGTCATGGAGGAATAATTCCTTCCTGAACTCCTCTCCTCCTTCTTTTCTGTGACTCAGCTGTCCCCAGGCCTCTTCCATCCCTGCCTTGTAGGGACATTATGCTCTTCCTGGCCCTTGAGTATTGGTATTTCTCAGGTTTGTTTGTTTGTTTTTCTGCTTCCTCCATGCTTCTCACACTGCAGGGTCCCAGTCATGCAGAGGAGACTTTTTTTTCGCCCTTTAAGGGAGAAAATAAAATCCTGGCACAGTACCAGTTTTACTTCCTGGTGGTGAGTAAGTAAAGCTACCTGATTTTTTTACTCCAAATAATTTAAATGCTGACCCCAAATCTAGACACTTCCTAAGGCCTTTCATCACAGCTTTAGAACTGCACATCTGCATATCAAATGCATGGTCCCATCTAAACCTTCTGTGAATAACACTCATCCTCATCCAGGCCAAAACATATAACCCAACACTAGCCTAGTTTGGACAGTGCCTCTCTGAGGATTGCACTGCCCTTGTCTATGGAGGTTTGAATCGGATGTCTCCCAAATGCTCATGTGTTTTAAATGCTTGGCCCCGCAAGTGGCAGTTTGGGAGATGGAGCTCACCTGAAGGAGGTATGTTGCTGGGGGTAGTATTTGGGGTGTGTGATGATGGTTAGATTTTGTTGTCAATTTCACCAGTTTAGTCATCCACAGCAATCTTGGGTGGGTCTCTGAGTTTGCTTACAGGAAGGATTAAATAAAGGAGGAGGTCCCTCCTCCAGAGTGAGCCCTTCCCCCAGAGAGGGCAGCCCTCTCAGTATGGGTCAGGATGTAAGGAATGTTGAAGGGAAGGAAATCTCTATTTCTTGCTTCCTCCCCCCCCCCCCGTGCCTGTTTGTTGGTCTGTGTGCGTGTGTGTGTGTGTGTGTGTGTGTGTGTGTGTGTGCGTGTGTGGTGTTGGTGATGGCTTCTCTCTCTCTGTTTGGACCTGTGAAAAAGGACCAGCCTCTTTCACCATTATGGAACTTCCCCTGAATCTGTAACTTCAATAAATCCTTCCTCCCATAACTGTGTCTGGTTTGGAGGGTCATCCCAGCAGCGTGTGGCTAATACAGAGTGTTATAGCCATTTCTCCCTTGCCAGTGCTCAGCTCATTTTCTTGATGCTTTCTGCCAGCTGATGCGGTAAGAGGGCATGTCCAGCCTCTCTTCTACCATCCTTTCCCTGCCATGCTGAGACTTCTCCTTGAGACTGTAAGCCAATATAAACCTTTTTCCCCTCCTCTCAGAGGGGTGGGGTCATTACTGCTAGAAATCTGACCATGTGACTTCTGGTCTTTTGAAACTGATTTTCAGGAGGAATATGGAAGGATTTTAAAACTTGGACAAAGAGACAATTTATATTTCTGTCAACAGAGTTTGATAGATCATACTGGAGAAAGTTGAAGACCAAAATGCAGAAAGAACTATGGACTGTGGAGGCATGGCTTATGAAGGGAATGAGAATTTTGCCAGTACTGTGCTAGAGGCTGCTTGTGTAAGAGGCTGACTGTGTTCTTCCTGTGTCCTGAGAACTTGGGCTTAAAATGGACTGATGTGTTTGCCAGAACATAGAGCAGAAGGAAATGAAAGATATAAATTGCCACAGAAAGAAATAAAAATTTCAAGTTTGAGACTACAGCTCAGTTCAGCTGCCATTATTGGAGCAATTACCACCTTTGAGATTGGCCAGCTGTTCTGCATTGGGACAGTAGGAGTGCTAAATCTGTTCTGCTCCTCAAAGGCAACTGTATTAGTCAGGGTTCTCTAGAGGAAACAGAGTTGATAGAATGAATTATAGTAAAAGGGAATTTAATGGGGTAGCTTACGACAGTCCAACAATAGCAATATGCAGGCCCACAGGTGAAGGAACCAGTAGCTGTTCAGTCCACGTGGCTGGATGCCTCAGCAGTCCAAATCCAGCCCAGAAGGCCTGATGGCTCCCTGAGGAGCGGCTGCTCTTCAGTCCACGATGTGAGACCGAGGAAACTGGGTTCCAATGTCAGGAAGGGTAGGAGAAAAGGATGCGAGAGCAAGTTATGAACCAGCACCAGCATCCAGGAGAAGGAAGGAAGAAGAAGGCTTTCCCTCCCCCTCCAAGCTTTCTTGTACCCAGTCTCTTCTGGAAGGCCCACCCACTTGGAGGAAGGACAACTCTGGAGAAGGGACCTCCTCCTTTTGTCAATCCTTTCTGCAGGCAAGCTCAGAGACCTGCCCAAGATTACTGTAGATTATTAAACAAGGCAAGTTGACAATAAACTTAACCATCACAGCAACTTTTGATTAAGTATTTTGTCTCAGCAAAGAGAAGGTAAATACAACATTGATCCTACTACTCAAGCCAAAGTTCAAAGTCCTCTACATTTCATTTCTGTTAATAGCCAGTATAGATATCATATCCTGCTAACAGCGTCTCCACAGGTTGTGAGCTACTCAGAGACAGAGACAGATTGATGATAGAGTATATATATTCATACACTGTTACTAGATTTTTGGTCTATCTGTCTCTCTATCTAGACTGAGGTACTCAGAGGCAAATAGGAGGTGCTAGTAGTCTGACTTAAAACCTGTCGATATTTTTGAACAGATCTGCATGTTCCATGGTAAAGCTTGATGTGGAATGGAAGTGGAGCCGATGAATTGTAGTAGTGGTCTCTTGAAACAAAGGGTTCTTGATGTTGGGTACGTCCAGGTTTCCTTGAGCATGTGCCCAATAGAACTGACCAACTAAGCAACAAAGGGGGGTTCTAGAATGTTCCTTACTACATAAGGAGGGAATTCTAAGCTGTTTCTTAATACACAGGAAGGGGAAGTCTAGCTAGCTTCTAAATATTGGTGTTTCCTGGGGCAAGCTGTGTAATGTGCACTTGTCTTATTGGTATACTGGAAATCATGATAGTTCTTTAAAGTTATATCTATGGGAATGTACTAAAATATGCATATATTCAGGGAAGTGCCTGAAACACAACAGGTGCTCAGTAAACGTAAATGGTTGCTATGGTTTGGGTAAGTATCCCTCCCCCAAAGCCATGTGATGAAGGCCTGGTCTCTATGTTTGCATTACGGAGAGGTGATGTATTGTTGGTAAGATGGCTCTTACATCACTGGAGATGTGCCTTTGCCGGAGAGTGGGACTCTAGCCTTTTCCTCTTCCCATCCATGACTGGTTATGAGGTGAGAAGGTTCCTCTCCCACAGTCTGACAAGGATGTGCTGTTTTGTTAGGGAGCCAGAGCAATGAGAATCCATCTTTCCTTTTATAAGTGAATTATTTGTAGTCATTTGTTGCAATAATGGAAGGCAAATGTCATTGTTAACATTTGTTAAACAATGGCTGGATAGATCGCTCAGTGGTTAAAGGTGCTTAATTAGAAAACTTAACAGCCTAGGTTCAATTTCCCAGTACTCATGTAAAGCCAGATGCACAAAGTATACATGGGTCTGGAATTTGTATGTATTGGCAGGAAGCCCTGACTCACCCATTCACCCATTCTCTCTCTCTCTCTCTCTCTCTCTCTCTCTCTCTCTCTCTCTCTCTCTCTCTCTCTCTCTCTCTGTCTCTCTTTCCTCTATTTCTCTCAAATAAATAAAATATTTTAAAATTTTTACATAAATGAATGATTGACATCAGGAGAATTCAAGGTACAATAGGAAGAAGGCTATCAGTAAGGTTTGAAAATACATGAAGGCTATGAACTAACTTTGGAACATGAAGAGACATTTCATTCACAGAACCCATGGAATGTCCTCCTAAGTCATCTGAACTCTGTAATACATATGCTGTACCAGAAGGATAGCCGTCGCCTCCAGCTCAGTCTTTTGTGTATGACACATCCAGATATGACTTACAAAATCTCAGTAGACTGGTACAGGCAGGCATTATCAATCAAATAACAAGGATTTTTGGTTTTTCATTTAATCTTGCCTGCATTGGCATAGCCAAATGAAGGAACAAAATGAAACGTCCACTAGCTAAGAGATAGGAGAAAAGTTGTCAGTTAGAAATACTTTCGCAGTTGCCAGGAAAATCTGAGGCTGTTTGCTCACCCTTCACATTAGTGTGACCCTTCAGAACTTCCAAGAGCCACACATATGGTCTAATCTCATCCTTCTCCCGAGCCATGCACACTTGGAGCTAAACTCAAAGAACTCACAACTTAGGTAACAATACAGATTTTGACATGGACACAGTTCTCAGACTGTAAGTGCCCTGAACACCTTGTTCACAACTAGACAAACTGGGGACTGATTTCCCAAGTATGTGTTGCCCTCCTCCTCTGGTCTAGAATGTTCCAAAGACGTTTCATAAGCACATGGTCTTTTGTCTTATTTCAATTCCCTTTCAGTTTACTTAGTTCAGATACTGAGCTCCAGAAAGCCATCTTTAAGAAGAATGAACATTCATTAATTTCAGGCTCCTTTCTATCTTTTGTCTGAAGTGTCTATGAAGTATTGAATTAATTGATCCCAAAAGCCCAGTAATAGGAGAATAATGACTTTTTTGTCAACCTTGGTTACAGACTGACAACCTCAGTTTATGAGTAGACAATTTATGTCCCTTACTGCCATGAATCCCCTCAACTAGTTTTCCAGACTGTCATCTGGCTAGCTCGGGATTCTTCTGTGTGCCTGATAATTATGGCATGTGTAGTGTGGCATTGCTAGAAAGTAAGACTCACGTTGGGACAAATCATGTTCAAAGGAAGAAGCAAACATGGAGTACTGTGTCTCCCTGAGGTTGGGATGCTCAGCCACCTCCGTCTCTATTACAAATCCTAGGCTACATCGTCTCCAGAGTTGGGACCAAGCTCCTTCCCTCTCCAGCCATCTTCCTCTCTTCCTGACCTTTAAGGAGCACCACCCACTTCTTCAGAAGTGCACTTCCATCTTTTGTTCTATTCCTTTGGTTTACTTGGCTCAACTATTGAGCTTCAAAAATGATCTTTGTAAGGAACTGGGACTGATTACATGTAGGTTTCCTCCTTTCTTCACAGGTGCTGTGTGCATTGAGCTTCTCACCCCAGCCCCATTTCTCAGATCACTGGGGGAATATCTAAGTTGAGCAAAGATGACCAGTCCTTCCCCACAGAATTGAGAGCCTTTCCTCTTTCTGAGAGGGTGACACAGTTCTCTGGGCCTTTTGTGTACATTTTTGACTTCTGATCACATTTTTCTTTACTTTGAACCACACACTGAAATTTGCCTTTCTCTATTTTTTTATGTAGAAATCTTTTTCTCTAAAGGTAGTCTTTAAGCTTCTTGATACTGGGGATATAATAGATTTCATTTGCAGATCTCATAATACCCAGTATGGTGCTGGGTTGATGTAATTAATTCTGTGTTTCCATTGAGGAAACTGAACAAAGTGAGTTTCTTAGGGCTTGTCCTCCATGCCCAAAGGCTATTTGTATTCACTGCCTTGTCTCAGTTTCCTTGTCTATAAAATGGGGATCATAATATTTCCTAAATATTAGGATTTTTTATAAGGAGGCTTGACAAGATTAATTCATGCCAATTTATAAGTAACACAGTAACTCTCATAGACTAAGTGCTCAGGAAAGAGCATGTAAAGTAGTTTATAATGATTAATACATGAAAGAAAATATCCTCTATGGTGATGACTACCCCAGTGACTAGCACTGTAACTTCATTCTGTAGAAGAATCATCTACACCTCAGAAGTGAAATATTCACTTTCTGTTACTTGCAAATAGCTAGCTGCTGAGGATAGAACAGCTTGACAGTAGAAAAAGTTCTATTCCAACATGTTGGGCTTATTATTAGGACTGGCCTAGGATCACTGTGTTCTAATCTGGAAATTTCTTCTAACTTCCTATGACCTCTCTCCAGAAAGAAAATCTTCTAATTTAGTACTGTACTGTGGGAGAAGGAAAAAAAAACTCATCAATTTCAGCAAATCTTGGATTTGCTATTTTTGTAGGCAAAACTAGCTAAATAAGTAAATACACATAATAAATATCATTGTGCATATTATAAGCATGACAGAAGGGAATGGGAAAATGGGAATTGAGGCAAAACTCATTATTTAAAGGTTACAAGTGTTTAAATATTTTAATTATGAATAGTGAAATTGACTAGGGATATGATATGGAATCAGACACCACTGTTCTGCAGCTGGCTTACACATTGGTGTGCTGCATGTGACAGTGCAAATATGTTTTCTCATCTGAAAATTGGTAAAATGATGGCACCGCCTGCAGCATTGTGGAGAGGGTAAATGAAAAGAGGTATGCAAATACATCCAGAAAACATTCACTGTCATTAGCAAAATAAGTCTGATGTCATAATAGTCATTTAACCACCTAGAAAATTTGACTCCTTCAGCGTTGTTCTGGCTTATTGTTCAGACTGAGCAGAAAGCAATATGCTCAATTTACAAAAATATGACTCAAGGGCCCACCGAGTTCAGACCAATGGCTTGCACTAGAATGTGTTTGTAAGTTATTTTTTTTCTTTTGTTCTTGTTGTTTTTTAAAAGATTTTTTCACATTACTCATACAAATAACTAGAGCTTCCTTGGTATGGATCTTGGTCTGTCTTCTGTTGTGAATAACAAAATATCATCTGCTGGTTCAGTTGTAAAGAAAAGACATTTATACTGAATTGTGGTTCCAGAGATGTAAGATTGAGGGAAAGCATCTGTCCACAGTCTTCCTGCTGGCAGAGTCTCAAAATGTGCAGAGTGTCACATGTTGAAAGATAGACTATGTGGGTATATGTGTCTCTGCTTGTCTGTCTCTCTTCCTGCAATGGGACCAGAATTCAATCATGAGGACTACTCTATCCTTATGACCTCATGCATTCCTACTCTCTATCTAGAAGTTCCTCTTCGAAACAGCATAGGCAACTCTCCATTGCTCTTAATGCCTCAGATTGGGGATTAGGTTTCAGCATATGAAAATTTAGGGAATATTCTCAAGCAATATGCAAACCATAACAATGTACAGATAAGTGTGCTGAGGAAACTTAAAACTGGTCTTAGTGGTTTTTATTGAAGATCAGTCACAAACAATGATTAAAATAACAGCAATGTTCTGGTAATGCTTTGGAAAATAATGTTTAATTTTTCAGCATTCATCAAGCTTCTCAGCACTGAAGAATCAAATGGAGGCTGTGTGGAATGGTTAAGAACTGAGACATTCATTTCAGGTTTTCAGGTCTAATTTAATTTCTCCTAGCCTCACCTTAACACTATAATGGGAATGTTGTTAGTTTGTGATATGTGTGTGTGTGTGTGTGTGTCTCTGTGTGTGTGTGTGTGTACTGAATAAAATAACACATTTATATTAAGGCTGGGGACCTATAATTCTGTATTATTCTGGCTGATCTAAAGATCTCCCATTAGACTCTACCATTTTAAGATTTCACCTCCTACAATCCCCATACTTAAAACCAAACTTCTAACACATGAGCCCTTGAAGGACACATTTCAACCACTTAAATCATCATAACATTTTGTGATAATGCTTGTAATTTATGAAGCATCTAAATTTTTTTCAATAATTTTTCTTGTTAAACCTAGGATATTATTTTATCTCATTTTACAATTACCTAGTGGATGGATATACGGACTCCTTAGTATATCCTTTAAATCTGCTTGAGTTTTAAAAATTTGCATAAATATGACATCTGTCCAGGCCATGATTTAATCTTCCAGTTTCAAGCTATCTATATTAGTCATTTTTTTTTTACTGTAACAGAACATCTGAAATTGGATAATTTATAAAAGTACGGTGTATGTTCAATGTACAGTTTGGAGACAGGGAAATTTGAGACCAGGCAGCCATGTTTAGTGGAGATCCCATACTACTTCTTAACATGGTAGAAGTTCAAAGAAAAGAGAAGTCATACAAGTATGGGAGGAAAGGGTGTCAAATTCCCATGACAGTGACCCAGTCATGTGGGAAAATAATCCATTCATAAACATCCTTCTCCCATGGTCTGAGCACCTCCCACTAGGGTTCACCTTGCAACACTTGCCACATTGAAGAATCAATGTGCCTACATACAAAATGTTGGAAAACATGCTCAAATTACAACTTAATTCTTTCTCAGAAAAGCTCTTGGTGGTATTAATAGCCCATATATAAACCAGATTTTCTGTCTGAAACCATGATCTCCATGCCCTATATCCCTAAGAAATTCTTCAATGTTTTCAGTTCCCCTAGAGGGTATTTGACAATATGATTGACAGGAATGAACCTAGAGACAAGACAATGAGAGAAAATTCAACATGATAGGAAGAAGACGTGGAAAAAAATTGGCCCCCCAAACCCTTTTCAAATAAACCCAATATTTTAGACAATCACTTGTTAACAGAGGTAATTTTGAGTTAAATGGATTAAAAGATATGTGTGCTAAGGTAGAATATGCTTATAAAAGTGAGACTCAGGTAATGAGTTTCAGCAATGGTAGGTTCATGCACAGTAAAATGCTGCATTTGACAGAGTCTTGCTACTGTGCATTTGAAGTTTGTACAAGAAGCTAATAAGTTTTTCTTGATAGGCTCTTCTTCCCAAATTCATTTAATTGCTGATAAGAATGACAAAAAGGCATCATTCGGTGCCCCAGCTTTTATAGTTTTGAGGTTTCTTTGTTTTATGTTTAGAATAAAATTGCTTTCTAGGAAAAAAGGCTTAACAGATCTGGGGAATTCTTTGAGCATGGTTCAATATTTGAGAATGTCAGGGCTGGAAGTGTCCTTGGGTGATCATACTAGAGGTCATTTCCAATATGGAAGACTGAGACACCAAGCTGATTTATAGCTGGAAACCAAGTTCTCTACAATTGTGTCATAAGCTTTAAGCTTACAAAGTCTTATGCTTGGGAGAGCAAAGTAGGTATTCATCCACTTATGATGATTGAGTGCCCTTATCTCCACCACTCTCAGAGTGTGACTTTGATGTGTGAAACTCCAATGCTCTTTGTGTCAGGCATTAATTTGTCATGCAAAAGGATTGTGGTCACATGGATTTGCACCGAGCAGTGCAAAAATAAGATGCAATTTATTGTGAGATAACACAGAAGCAATGGAGTGAGGAGTCTTTTGAACTCCCATTTCCTGAGATATAGGCTTGGCATGGCATTATGTGTAGCAACTTAAAGAAGAGGAGTGATTCCAATGAGAAATCACAGCACTTTGGGAAACACAAAACTCAGAGGTGTTGGGCTGGGGAGATGGCTCGCTCAGTGCTTGACATGCATGCATGTGGACTCATAAGCATTAGTCCCCTGAACCCATGTAAAAGTGTGAGGTAAGGTATGGTGGCATGCACCTGTAATCTCAGCACTGAGGGCAGAGACAGATCCCTGGTGGGGGAGGGGGAGTCACTGGCCAGCAGTTCAGCAGTCCAGTCTAACTGACAAGCTTCAGGCTAATGAGAGAGTCTATCTCAGAAAAAAATAGTGGATGACAGTCCTCAAGAATTATACCTGTGTGGAGTTCAGAAGATTATTCTGAACTCCACACACATCCACACACTTGGGTACCTGCACACATAAACACATATAAGTACATTCATCCACACAAAAATATCTTTTAAAAGAAATCAGAAGCTTGAAAGGTGTTAGGAAGAATGTTATGTTACCTATGTTACCCTAAACTAACCGTGATAGTGTACTGTGTGTTTCCAGGGGAAGAGAACATGAAGGAGACACCGATCTTAATCTCAGACATCAATAACAGGCTTTCTTCAATGAACTCAGCACTAGGTTGGGCGATGTGGACTCAGGCTCAAAGTTTATTCTGTTACCAAGTTGACACCCATGGACCAAGGTTTAAGGTCAAACTACAGATCTAGGTTCCAGGCATGCTTCATGGTCCTAGACTTTAGCCCAGCCCTTGTGAAATCACACACCTAGCCCATTGTTCACACTGCAGTGGTTACCTTCTCATCACTTGGACAAAATCTCTGACCAGAAGCAGTTTATAGGAACTAAGGGTTTATTTCAGTCTTGTAGTTTTTGGGGGGAGATGTTTCATCAAGGTGGAAAAAGTATGTCAGCAGGGTGATAGTCTGAATTAGCATTGAACAACCAGTAGCCTGGAATAGTCAACCTTAAGTCCTGTCCCAAGCAATATACCTCCTCCAGTAATGCTCTACCACCCAAAGACTCCACCATGTGGGAAATAAGTATGAAGCTTAAGCACAAATACTCACAGCAATGGGGGACATGCATTCAAGCCACTGCTAAGATGTAATTTCCATTCTTGCATTTAGAGGAGTTAAGTACTCCAGCAACCAGCCTGCCAATGAGCCCCTCCACCTGACCCATTCATCTCTCTTTTATTACTAAGGCCAATCTGTGAAGAAATGCTTACATCTTCAAAGTTCCAAGTTCTGATATAATGATAACTGATTTACATTTAAATGCATTATTTCCCACAAAGAACTGAAAGGGATAAAGAAAAAGAGATCCAACTATGTGTTACCTACAAGAAACTCACTTTAGCTTTAGGGTCACCCATAACAGGAAAATGAAGGGATGGAAAAATGAATTCTGTGCAAATGATGAAAGGGAAAGAATGACTACACTCACCACACACTGAACAGATCATAATTCATAGATCAACGTGTCACAAAAGACAAAGAGAAAGGACCTCACTGTACCTTTAGGATCACCCATAATTGGAAAATGAAGGGATGAAAGATTCATTCTGTGCAAATGACAATTGAAAGAGAAAGAATAACTATACTAACCACACACGGAATAGATCATAATTTTAAACATGTCACAAGGGCTAGAGAAATGTCTCACTGGTTAAGGCAGTTGTATGCAAAACCTAATGACCTGGCTTTGATTTCCCAGTATCCACATAATCCAGATATTTGGTTGCAGTGTCTAGAGACCCTGGCATGCAATTTTCTCTCTCTTTCTCTCTCTCTGTGTGTCTCTCCCTCTCTGTCTGCATCTGCTTACAAATAAATAAATATTTTAAAAAACATGTCACAGGAAACAGAGAACAAAAAACTCACTGTTGCTTTAGTGTCACCCATAACAGAACAATGAAGGGATAGAAAAAACACTCTGTGCAGATGATAATTAAAAGGGAAAGAATGGCTATACTAATCCATACTGAATAGACAGATCATAGTTCAAAAAAGCCACAAGAGACAAAGAAGTACACTATAGTATTCAGGATTTCTATAGGAACAGAACTAATAGAATAAATTGGTATTGTCTATGGCCATACCACCCTGAATGCATCAGATATCATGGGAATAAATTGGTATTAAAAGGGGTAATTTATTGGATTAGTTTACAGCAGCCCTGCAACAGCTGTTTGCAGACTTGAGATTCAAGGAACCTGGAAGATGCTCAGTATGTGGGGCTGGATGCATCAGCAGGCCCAGTCCTGTGCTGAAGGCCAGGAGTACTCTGAGAGAGCTGCTGGTTTTCAGCCTCCATTGTAAGCCTCATGAAACTTGGTCCTAATGCCAGCAAAGGACAAATAAGATAGGTGTATTTATGAATGAATAGTGGGAATGGCCATGCAGAAGGTTCTCAGCAGTGAGCAATACAGACAGCCAGGCAGACAAAGGAACCATGTCATCTCAGAGCTTCCTTGTAAATAGCCTACCAGCAGGAGAGCTGCCCACTCTGGAGGAGTTAATCAGTCTTGGAGTCTGATTAACCAACCAAAGAAGAATGTCTGTGGTTTCTGAATCTGGTCAAGTTGACAACAGAATTTTAACCATCACACCCATTAACTGTATAAAGATAAAAGGATCAATCACTAAAGAGGATATAGTCATTTACACACATATACTATATGCACTCACATCTAACTATGGAGTATCAAAACTTAATAGACATATCCTGGAGAAGAGGATACAATCACAGTAGGGCTTCAATAATCAAGAATTCATTTTGAATAATGCTAAAGCATCCACACCAAAAATGGCTAAGTGTACAAAGACCTTTAACTGTCCTTGAGGCCACCAAATGGACACATATAGGAAACATTCCATCCAACAGCAACAGAGCATACATTCTTTTCAACTACATGAAACATTTTCCAGGATATATCACATTTGTAATACTTATCTTTCATTTTTTGCTTGATTAAATTTAGAATCTCCTAGGAAATGGTGAGGCAAACCTTGGGGAGGGTGTTCCCAAAGAGGATTGAGGGGAAAAGACACCTTCACTGTGCTCAACAGGATTCATGGGCAAGGGATTCAAATAGAATGAAAGGAGGAAAAGAAGACAGTGAGCTGAATGACAGCTGGCAGGCTCACCTCTCTGCTCCATGGTTTATTGAATGAACTGAGCGATTCCTCCATGCCATGATGGATGGGGTCCTCTGAACCCATGAGATACAATGAACTTTTCTTTAAGTGTTTCTGTCATGTATTTTGTCACAGGGGCAGGAAAAGTAAATAATATAACATCTTAAGCCATAAAATAAGTTTCAGAATTTTAAAGAAGTTTGAGAACATTCAATCATTCTTAGACAACTATGGAATGAAACTAATAAAGAACAGGAAAAAAGCCTAGAAAATTAAAAAAAAAAATGAATAAGTGAAAAATAAATGACACATTCCCAGAAAACCAAGGTATCAATGAGGAAATCAGAAAAGAAAAAAAATTCATGACAATTGAAAATGAAACACCAAAACTTTCAAAGGCAACAGAAAAGTTCCAAGAAGGAAGTTGATAAAGACAAATGCTTATATATGAAAAAAAAATAGTCTCAAACAACAGAAAATATTGGTAAAGCTAATAGTTGGTTTTATCCTTCCTTCATCTCCCTTTCCTTCCTCTCTCTCCTTTTCTGCCCTACATTTTCTTGTTTAGTTGAGCACAGGGTTTATTATATTCCAAGCTGATAGTACAGCTGTGGATGACCTTGAACTGACCTTGAATATGAGCCTCCAGTCTCCACCTTCCAGGTGTGATTATAGGCATGTATCTAGATAAACTATGCCCATTTTCTTAGCTTAGTTTGAAAGATGAAGTTGATGAGCCTATAGGTAGACTGAGGGGGAATAAAAAAAAGACTCAAATGAAAAATAAATAAATAAATAAGTAACAAATAAATGGGAGACATTGCAAATGATACCAAAGGAGAACAAAGGAGCATATCAGACCACCGTGAACAATTATGTGCCAACAAATCGGATAGATACTCTAAGCAAAACTGGATCCGTTCCAAGACATGAACTACCTACCAAGACTGACTCATGAGGAAAGAAAATCTGAACAGATCAAGAGTAAATCAGGAGCCTGAGTCAGTCATCAAACTTCCAAGCAAAGAAAAGCCCAGAAGTTGGCTATGACTCTGCAATCACTCTTCTGGTGATTATATATCTATATCTCTATATGTGTGTGGATATATAATTTTGTCAAATATAATATGAAGTTGAAAAAAATAAAATAGAAAGCTTTCTTATTATATTTCAGCTACTTTGCTAGGCCTGTCACATAACTCAGTCCCCAGAGTAATCTGTCCAATTATTTTATGGATGAGGAAATCATGACCTGCATCATTTGGGGGAATTAAAGCTTTAGAGGCAGGGACATAAAATTCATGTACATGACTCTGAGTCTCTGAATTACCTTAAAACAGTGGTTTATGATGTATGGGCTAATAGGGACTAAGAATAGAGTAGGCCCTTTCTGTAGACAGATGGTCAGGGTTACAGGCTCCAAAAGAATACATAGGTATCTGTACAGCCTGAGAGCTGACAAGCATAGGGATTTTATAGTAAGTCCAGAAAGAAAAGTCAGAGAAAGGAAATCCAAAAACCCTTGACTTCAAAGGGTCACCAGGGGGTCAGCTGACCCCACATACCAGTCCTTTGTCTAACACATCAGCCTATCAGAAGCCACCACTTATTCAAAGTAACCAATCCAGCGCACCTTGACTTTATACTTAATTTACATCCCCAAAATAAAAAGCCCCTGATCCAAGTCTCCATGTGGATACCTGCTCTGGGCCCCTCTTAGCTTGGAAGCCCTTGTTTAACTGGCTTTTCTGTAGTGTCTGCACTTGTCATTCTTCCCTGGTAGACAAGGAACTTAAGAGTCACACTGGCTTGAGGGTGTTTTCATATCTGGTGTTCAAACCCCTAAACTAAGCTCATCCAGAGTGGAGAAAGGCTTAGTTGCTCTCAAAACTGGAAAGAGAATCATGGAAGGAGAGAGATTTACTGTGAGTAAAGCTTTACCAGGCAACTGCATATATATTCATGAGACCACATATGTAAACCTGTGTCTTTTCTCTCATGTGTTCATCATACCATTTTCAAATTTGTATGAAGACTGCTGAGATGACTCCTCATTTGCTTAAATTTATACTGGTACTTATCAGCACATTAAGTTCTTTCTGTTTTCTAGACAAGGTATATAAAACTAAGTAATGAACATGCCTAATGGCTTCATTTACGCTCTTCATCACAAATGCAAAGGGCAACAACACTCTCATGTAGAAGGAACGTGTTTTCTGACACAGAGAGCACTGTTTCAGAAACTTCTGGAAACTCCTACCTCATGTCTTGCCTCCATGGTCTCTTCTCCACAACTTCTTTCTTCTTGCCTATACCTGCTTCTTTTATCCCTTCAGTAACACCGACAGGGTGCCATAATATAGTCCTAACTGCCCACCATCTTCTGCCCTCACCAGCTCGGCCTGTCTTGCCAAGTACCTCTCCATCATTCTCAGCTGTGAGGAGATCATTTGCTTAATCCAAGAATTAGTCTGTAGTCATATCTCCAAATTTGGAATGTGTCTATGTAGGTGAGCTGATATTCATGCTACTTCAGGGTTTTCTATCTAGTCAGGGTGCTTCTTCATCCTCCGCATGGTTACCTATACACACAACAGCAGAAGGAAAATAAAACAAGAAGCGCTCCCATCAAAAACATTTCTTCAACGCTTTGAATGCATTGTGTTCGCAAGACTCCAGGTAAACAAAAGTTCAGTTAGCAATGAATGCATCCAGAGAGTTGTAAGCATCTCTTTCCTAGGATCTCAAATCCGTATCCTTTCCTAACTCCTGGTGCAATTTTCTTTTTATTTAAATCCTTTGCAAACATAATTGGTGACTGCAAAATACCAAAGCTTTAGCATCGTGTACTAGATCTAGATAAATTACCTCATCAATTGGTTTTGAACTCGAGAAAGCCACCTTTTTTTAAAAAAAAATTCAGCACGGAGGAGGATATCCAACTGATCAGCAGAGATGGGGAGGGGGGGGAATTGGGGAATTCGGGATAACAACGCATTGTTTGCCCACTAAATAATGTAACTCATTATGGACAATAAATATATATTTAAAAAATTCATTTATTTCTTTCCAAGAAGAGAGTGATAGAGAGAAGAGAGTTATATAGACAGAGAAAACAGGCATACCAGGATCTCCAGCCACTGCACAGAAACTCCAGATACATGCGCCTCTGTGTATCTGGCTTTATATGGGTACTGGGGAATTGAACATGGGTGGTTATGCTTTGCAGACGAGGCTGCTGAGCCATGTCTCTAGCCCCCACTTTTGAATTCTTAATGAGAAACCTGCTTTGAAAAGGTGCCTTTGAGACATGAGACTCTTTCCCCCAGCAACGGGAAGCATTGCTGTGTATGTGTGTAATCAGAGTAGGGGATACTTTGCATGTTCATCCTCTTAAGCTGTTTGGAAGGACAGCACACACTCTGGCATCAGGAGATGGGATCATTATACTACTTATGGTGGAGGAAACGTCGAAGCAAATCAAGTGTAATCGGGTGGTTTTCTCATTTAGCTGGGACTGAGTGGCAACGCCTAGACTGATTTAACTCATGTGTGAGCGCCGGGTCAAGCTCACCGCTGTCCTCCTCACCTTAGCTTCAGAGTGCAACACTATGCGAAGGCTCCTGGCACCGAACCCTTCCTGCCTACAGAGTTGCGTGCCAGCATTCCACAGCTTCACTGACAAGAGGAGAATAATTGGGCGATCTCCATTAGATTTCAAAGCAAACATCTGGTTTCAGGGGAAAAAAAATCTGTATTACTTTTCTTCTTTTTTTTTTTTCTGGCTTCCAAGAAGAACCTCACATTCAGTACCAAGATGGAAGTATAATTGAGTCCTTCCCCACTGATTATGTAAATGCCTTTCATTGTGAAAGTACAATTACTTATACATCAACAGGTGCTCTGCCTTAAAAAAATCCAAATAAATGTTCTAAGTATTTTTAGACATGCTTCCCTGTGAGGCATTCTCATTCCTTCCTGGATCAAGTGGCCGCTCTTGAGGATCCAGCAGCAGGATATATGCTCTGGTGGCTGTTTCTTTCTTTCTTTTTTTTTTTGGGGGGGGGGTTTTGAGGTAGGGTCTCACTCTAGTCCAGGCTGGCCT
The DNA here is from genome assembly GCA_004024765.1 of Zapus hudsonius. Classification (NCBI taxonomy): domain Eukaryota; kingdom Metazoa; phylum Chordata; class Mammalia; order Rodentia; family Dipodidae; genus Zapus; species Zapus hudsonius. The sequence goes on from PVHP010005677.1 coordinate 27,586, forward strand.
GGAATTCACTGTGTAGTCTCAGGGTGGCCTTGAACTCAAGGTGATCCTCCTACCTCTGCCTCCCAAGTGTTGGGATTAAAGGCATGTGCCACCACGCCAGGCTCTGGTGGCTGTTTCTGAAGATGTCTTCACCTTCATTCTCCTTGCAGAAGACTGATCTTGCTCCTGCCCTAAGGCCCTGCACATCTGAAAAGTATGGACTTCTGTGCTTTTGTTTATGCAGTTATTTCATCCAAGTACCCCTTAGCTTGTTGTCTTTGCCTGGCTTTTTTTTTCCCTACAAGTAAACAGGGGGCAGAGAAGCTAACAGGCATGCTTGCCAAGAGAAAAGGATGCAACTGAGAATTCTGCATAGCAAGTGGGATTGAAGCATAGTGCCAAATGCCTATCATGCCTCTGAGTTGATTTTTATACCAATTTTAATTGTATCTTTTTCTGTCTGTGTTGCCGTCCCAAAAAGCATCCCAAAGTTGTTGATTGTGTAGGATGCTATAGTCAGTAAGGGTGATAAAACAGACTATAAGCAAGAGAAACCAACCCAGACCAATTCAACCTTTAGGAAATTTATTTAGTGGCTGGGGCCATAGCTCAGGTGGTAAAGCGCTTGCTGTATGGAGCTAAGACCTGAGTCCAGATTCCTAGCACCCAGTTAAAATGTTAAATGGATAGGTAATCTCAGAACTCAGGAGGCAGAGACAGGGATCCCCAAGGGCAAGTTGGAGAACTGCCAGGCTCTGGGTTCAAGTGAGAAACCAGGCCTGTCTCAATAACTAAGGTGGAGAGTGATTAAGGAGAATACCCAGCATCAAACTCTGCCCCCCCCCACAAATTTAGTGGAAGGACATTGGCAATATGTAGAGGCAAAGGGAAATCTAGTGAAGCCATCATAAGCACATACCAGAATTAATTCAGAGTCTGTCTTTTCTAAGATTCAGAGGAAAACCAGTGGACTGAATTCTGCCATATGCCTTCCCCCGCATGCTAACTAGGCTAACACTGTCTTGTAGAGTTTGAAGTGGATAGCAGTTTTTCTCAAGCACGGTCTATCCTCTGAGGCACAGACCACGGAGAATGACTTATATGGCAGTTTTCTCGGTTTCCTTTCCCAAGAATGGCTCATGCGAAGTACCACTGTGTATGTACAAAAGGAAACAATTACATGGAATTGGATGACATTGACATTCATGGTTACTTCATAGAACATGCTGCCTCATTTTGTAAAGCAAACATTGCAGTTAAGGAGAGACAGGTAGTCAGGTATGATGTCATCCAAGTGCTTGGATGTCTGAGATAGGAAGAATACAAGTCAACACCAGTCTGGGCTGCAGAATGAGTTCCGGGCTAGTCTGTGCTACGTGAGACCCTGACTCACAATAAATGATAAATTTATTTTACTCATGTCATTCTGAAAAGGAGAATCAGTAGAAGTCAAGCAGTCATAAATGTGGATTCTGCTACTCACTGTCTTGACATTCCCAGGCCAGCACTTCTAAAATATTTAATACAGGATATTAATGTTCCTCATACTACCAGTAGTCTTTCATAGGTTAAAAAAAAAGAGTCCTGAAGAAAAACAAACAAACAAAAAAACATTGGGCAAATAATATACTTTTAATCATTTTCTAGGAAATTAGTAATATGGATATGTCTAATAAATCCACAATAAGTAGTGAAGATGAAAAGACCTATTAATTGTGTTTCTTAAATGTATCCAATTATTGATTCTTTTGATAATATATCACACAGAATTACCCTTGTGAAGAACATATTTTAGAAAATAGCCTTAAGAAATATGTTCTATGTCTGCAATCTCAGCAGTTGAAAGGCTGAGGTAAGAGGACCATGAGTTCAAGGCCAGCCTGGGTTATAGAGTAAGAGACTAACTTCAAGGATTTCCAGGCAAAATAATAAAGCCATAGCCTCCACTTCCAAAGAAGAATATGGTCTGATAATTCAATATTTCTCCAATTTTATCCTTAGGGGCTGTGCTAACAAAAATGACAGTAGACAAATGGAGGACTTTGACAGGATTCATAAATTATACCTTTTGTCATTACTTTGTTGATTATACTATTTTCCATGTTCTTTTCATGTGACCTTAGCCATGAAGAATGGGTAAATAATCTGATGTGGCCTCCCTTTCCCAGTTATAAACCTTGGCTATGCATTGGGAATTACCCAGGGTGCTTTACACCCTACCGTCCTGCATCTTGACTGTGAACTTGGCCCTGTGTGCAAATGGTTTGTTGGAAGAATAGCCAATGACAGCGGGAAAACATCACAACTAACAGGTATTTAAAATAGTACCATGTGACATGAAGACATACCACACAGTGGTTGTGGAACTTCAGCTGGGGTCAGGATAAGGTTAGAAGGTGCCTAGGCTAACAGCCCCTGTGGCCTGTGTTCCATAGTCCATAGTGTTTGTTAGTAAGAGCTCTCAAAGGGAAAGTCTTTACTTTCATATTTAGAATCTCCAGGTCTTTTTCTTTGGATACTTTTATTTATTTGCAAGAGAAAAATAGAGACAGACAGACACCATGGGAGAATGCCAGGGCCTCTTGCCACTCCAAATGAACACCCCATGTCTGCACCACTTCGTGTATCTGGCTTACATGATTGTAATTGAATTGAACCCAGATCAACAGGCTTTGCAAGCAAGAGCCTTTAACGGCTAAACCACTCTCCATTTCTTGAAAGTAGGAAACAAACTCTTGTCTTAGAGACATTGTTTAAGATAGTTCCTGCCTCTGTGCATGTAACTCAAAATATAATCAAGTGGTGAGATTTGAGCTGTTTATTTAATAAGTTATGGAAAACTATGGCTTAGTGAGGATTTTGGAAGATATTAAATTTAAGTACTGATATATTCAGAAACATGGATTTAAGATCCAAAACCTCAAGTTGGTTTACCACAAAATGTTAAAAATGACATTTTGAAATAACATAGCATTGACATATTTCATTTTATTCTCACAATAATGTAGAGCCAAATCTTCTTTAGTTGTTGTTTTATAACTGTTTGAATGATATTTTATTATCTAAAACATTGGTAATATTCTATGATATATATTAGAATATTAGAATAGTAGAGTTCACTGGTAATTATTTCCCTGGGATGATCTTCAGCAAATGTGTGAAAACCCTTTTCCAGGAATCTGGTTATGCCCTGTGGGTGCTCCATGAGAGTGAGATTCTCTTGTGTGCCTATCTATGCAGAGGGTGAAGGACAGCATGCCAGCCCTGCTATTTATGCGTTAATTCCATGACATTCCTATGTGTTCTCAATCAGAACACTTGCAATTAAATGACTACTGGATACTAAAATATTGGGCTGTTTGTGGTGAAGAAATTGATTTCCCCAGATCTAGCTGCTGGCTTTCCACCTACAAAGCCTTCAAGCCTAGAGCAGTTCTGATGCCATAATGGACATCAAGGGTTGGTCTAACCAGAGAAGGCTGGCCAACACCTTCATCACCTTGTTCTTATAGATGATACACACTCGGATCTCACTGCAGTGATGCAGATGACTCCATTGGGAATTCTGATATGATGATTCTTGCCCCCGGCCTCAACCCACTCTCAATATTTAAGAGCCCATGAATTCATTCAGGATCTGTGTTTTATAACAGCAACTGGAACCCAGTCTAACTTGACGGGTCTGAATTGGAAAACCCCCACATTTTGTAAAGGGCTTCAGGACTGTTCCTTGGCTGATAACTGATAAGCTCTGGAAATATCCTGCCTGCTAAAAGTACCTTTGTATACCTGCCAATGTGGGCTATGCAGAAATGTAACTTATGGTGAGTGCTTGCTTTTATTCATCTGAAGTTCTGGCTATATTGTGTGTGTGTGATCATGTGTGTGTGGAGCACACCTGCATGGGTGTTTGCATGTGTCTGTTGGCCAGAGGACAAACTCAGGTATCATTCCTTCAGATACCATCCATCTTTTCTTGTGTGCTTGCATGAGAAACAATCTCTCATTGGCCTGAAACTTGCTTCTCCCCTTTTTTGGTGTTGTTGCTGAGGGAGGCAATGTCTCTAGACATTCTCCCCCACCATGGCTTTTACACTCTTTCCGCCCCCCTCTTCCAATCAGTTTCCTTAGTCATAGTATGTGAGATTTAAATCTGTTTTATTGTTGAGATCTTAAGTGTCTCTGGACTTCTGCTTTGGGTTATGTTGGGTATCATCTGTGTCTGTCTCTATTGACCTTCATGAGTTATCTGACTTGCTGTGGTGATTGGTCTCTTGTTTATCTTGCCACTTTCTCATAGGTTTCATTTGGGCCCTAAATGATAGGTCAGGAGTGGTTCATCTCCTGCCTGGATGTCAGCCGTCATCCAGTGTCTTGTTGGTGGAATTGGATTGTCCCCAGGTCTCTAACTGCCTTCTGAAAAATGCAAACAGAATCTCCATCAGAGAGTGAGATCAGTATAGGTCAAATGAGACAAACATTGCTATTTTGACAAGATTCTAATGGGTGTAGCCTCTCTGTAGCTCTCTGGTAGTGAGAATTTCCCCTTGGAGCTCAGGTTCTTGGTTCCCATAGGATTTTGTCATGAATCCCAGCTCCAATTAAGGGTTCCTTGTCACGGAATGGATCTCTTAGCCAATCAGTAAGTGGTTGATTAGCCTCCTAGATTTAGTGCCACTATTGCACAGATGAGCACTTATTGACTTGCTGATCTTTTCCATGTATCAGTATGGTTAGCATTCTTATGACAACCATCTGTATTGTATATCAATGATCTCTGCTTTTTCCAAATATCATTGACCAATTTCCCTTGGCAGCTCATGTAATGCCTTCCAGCACTACACATGCTACCATCTGGGAGCTGGATACCATTCTGGATCTAGCAGGGTCTCTGTGTTTTGGGATGACACTCTGTGCTATCTTCAGCAATAGGGTCTCTTACCTTAGGCCTGGGGAAGGTATTCAAGAGCTTTGACAGAAGTCTGTCACATTTTGGGGACCTCTTGGGTCTCTTTAATCAGCTTTAATCAGCTCTTTAAACAGCTCAGTGTGGGAAGGAACCAATAAAGAGGACAGGGAGATACAGACCTGAACAATTATTCTTGAGGTTAGTCTTCCTCCCATTCTCTTCATGACCCCTCTTACCAGGTGGTGCTCACAGCTTCCTCAGGAGCTTACTAGATGAAAGTTAGGATTTTATGGTGTTGATTCGTTATTAATTTAGTTTATTTTATAATTCCCTCCCTTTCTTACCCCCCAATTTCTTCCATCCCCTTTTACAATTTCTTAATTCACTGACAGGTTTTCTGTAAAGGCTGACCCAGTTAGGAACTGCATATGAGGGAAAGCATGTGGCACTTGACTCTCTGTTCTTGTGTCAGGTTGCTAAGACTGACCTGTTCCCAGTCCATCCAATTTTCTTTAAATTTTATTATATCATTTTTTCTTTCAGCTGCATAGAATTCCATAGTGTATATGTACCAAAACTTTGATATCATTCACCCATTTATTTAATTATTTATTGATTTAAAAGAGCAAGCAAGAGAAAGAGAGAGAGAGATACAGAGAGACAGAGACAGAGAATATGAGAATGCAGGGCCTTGTATCACTACAGATGAATTCCAGATGCATGTGCTATTTTGCACACCTGGCCTTATATGAGCACTGGGGAGAAGAACCTCAGGCCAGGAGGCCTTGGGAGCAAGTGCCTTAACTACTGAACCATGTCTCCAGCCCCCTGTCCCCCCCTTTTAAACATGGGTACTGGAGACTGAATTTAGCTCCTCATATTTGTGTGGCAAGTTGTGCTTTACTCTCTAAGCCATTTCCCCACTCTTCTGCTGTGTAATTCTTACCTCTCAGAGAATAGCTAAGGTCAGCCAGTGCTCTTTCCTCTGTCAGTGACTTCCAATAAAAAAAACCCTGAACACTGGGACTGGGGAGATGGCTCAGCAGTTAAAGGTGCTTGCTTTCAATGCTTGCTGGTGTCATTTTGATCTTCTCCAACATACATGTAATGTGACCCATGTATCTGTGATCCTCATGTGCCTTTGACAATGGGGGAGAGCCAGGATAGTTCATGCTTCAGCTAGTCTGGTGTTCATTTGCACTAGCAAGGGACCTGACTCATAGGACATGGAGCACAGAGGGCTCCCTTTGACCTCCACATGCATACCATGGCACCTGCAATGCACACACAACAAAAACAGCAATGATAATGAATAAATAATCAAATCTGTAAACATTTTGAACAGATCATTTATGATTAAATAAGGCCAAGATTGGTTTGTCATAAAAATTTCATGTAGTAGGGGCTAAGCAGATGGCTCAGCAGGTAAGAGCACTTGGCCTACAAGCATGAGGACCTGAATTCAATCCCCATTGCCTTTGTTTAAAAAAATACACTAAGGTTCAGGTCACTTTTCTGGTTGGCACTCTCTGAACATTTTATCAAATGTTGTTTCTTGGGTATTTAAGTGCTATCTGTGGGCCAGCAATGGGGGAATGCACGGGGCAGCTCATTTCTGTTTTATTCTTACCTGTGCTGACTCTCATTTATATTCATTAGAAGTACTCAGCTATAATTAGAAATTTGATACCTTCTTGGAGTTCTGTGAACCTTCCAGAAAATTATAAACCAGAACATAGTCTGGAGACCTTTTGGTACCCAGCCCCGTCCATGACCCTAACTGGATCTCCTTAAGTTCAAGGAGATGTCGAGATTTCAGCTTGTTTCCGGCTAGACCTTTGTAGGTGTCCTATAAATATCTGTTGATTAAATGCGTGGCTTTCATGATTAGGGGAGGGACTCCACTGGCAAGCCTTCACCCTGTGATTCACCGTCATGTTCTGCCCTTCCTCCATCTTCCCATGCCAGGACTTGGATTCTTGAACTCACAGACTTCAGACCTTTCCATCTCTACCTCAACTCTGCTACTTTTCTCCAAGTCTGGGATGAATACCAAGTGGTCTTTATTTTCTGTAAGTCTATGACCTATAAGTAGTGAATTTTCTCCTAAACTCCCTGTCACAAAAGTATGGTAGGCATACTTAAAAGTTCATCTGTGGAGAGGAATAAGATAATATTCATTGAGGTTATCATAAAAACACAGAAAAAGTCTAAGTCACTGGCTCTTAGAATTACATAGAAATTAGATATTTTAAGAGGTAGAGAAAGAGGAAAAGGACAGATAGAAAGATTATATGTAATCCGGGTGTGGTGGCACACGCCTTTAATCCCAGTACTCGGGAGGCAGAGGTGGGAGGATCACCATGAGTTCGAGGCCACCCTGAGACTACATAGTGAATTCCAGGTCAGCCTGGGCTAGAGTGAGACCCTATCTGGAAAAACCAAAAAAAAAAAAAAAAAGAAAGATTATATATGTAATTATCATATGTATATATGTAATCATCATATATGATAATGGTCCTTGTGATGGTTAGGTTTTGTTATCAACCTGGATATTTTTAATTATCTTGGGTGGGTCTTTGAGGATGTTTGCAGGAAGGCAGCCTCTCAGCAAGGGGCAGGATGTAAAAAAGCTCAAAAGAAGCTGGAAGTAAACATCCTTTCCTGTGTGGGCAGTGCAGGAAGGAAATTCCAGAGACTCGGGAAGCCATTAAGTCTGGGATAGGGTTGCAAGACCCCACCCTAATGCTACATAAAGGGAAAGAAATTCTCTCCTTGACTCCTGCCTGTTTGCTGTTCTGTGTGGTGTAGGTGATGGGTTTCTCTCTCTGCTTGGACCTGTGAAAGAGGGCCAACCTCTTTCACTGTTACAGAACTTCCCCTCAATCTATAGTTTCAATAAATACTTTCCTCCCCCAAATTGTGCTTGGTTTGAAGATTCATCCCAGCGACATGTGGCTGACTTTGACAGTCCTAAATTAAGGATGTCAGAATCTTAATTTGGGCAAAATCTATATAACATTAGGTGAATAGTGACAGAAGCCTGGAAGCTGAGGTTAGGTCACGAATGACTACAAATGCTAAACTAGAACTTGTGAAATATCCCTGTAACCACTGGGAGCAGTTTCAGCTTTCAGAAGCAGAAAATCCAATGCAAATGTTGTACTTTGAGAAGTAGAGAACTAGACAGGGTTGCCAGGAGAAGGAAGCTACAGAAGGAGAGCCCTGTCATGAGGCCGTTGCCATGGAAAGCTGGAGGTTGGGGTGATGAGAGGAAAAAGCGAAAGCTGCCTTTCAGTCTTTAACTTACCTAACAGCCGCCTGCAACAGAACTCTGAGTTCCTGACTTATCAAAAGGAGCAGCATGCTCACTCGCTCTTTGGGTGCCTTGGAACTGGCTCCTGCTTCAAAGGAAGCATTTTGAGACGTTTATAAAATCATGCCTCAGCCAGGAACCAAAGAATTCCCCTGGCAATTGCCCAAGGTCATCAGAGGTAATAAGAGGGACTTGGGTAAAAATAATCAGCATGAAATTCTCTCAAACTCGATGCATAAGAAAATAAGTGAGGCTTCTTTCTCTACCTTACAGTCTGACATTGTTTCACGTGGGTGGCTGAGTCGCTTAGCTGGTTGTTACTGACTTGAAATTTGCAGAGTAGATATGGGCCAGAATGAATGCAATTATTAGGTAAACTCAAGCCATAGAGTCCTTAATATCCAATGGGTTGATATTTCTAAAGTTTAGCTCGTAATCAATAAACTAGGCATTGTTTTCATTTCATGTACCCCTCATCCTGGTCACCCTCACCTCTTCAGGATCATTGCCTCTAATGCTGTTCCTAGGAATTACAAGATGCTCTCTTACAGGATCTCTAATCTATGGTTCCTTCAAAATTCTCTGTTCTTCCCTGTGACTTCCTCATGGCCCTCTTTATCCTACACAGGAACATCCAAGCTTTTGTCTCCTCTGGGCTACAATTAGATGAAGAGCTGTCTTGGACCACACATTATATTGGCTACAACCAATCTCTTCTTTAAAAATATTTATTTATTTGGAGAGAGAGAAAGAGAGAGAATCTGAGCACATAAGTACATAATAAATAATAATTTATTGAATGAAAGAATTCAACCATTAGAGAATTAATCAGCATACCAAAGTTTAAATGTGTTTGTCTTAAAGTATGAAAGCAGTGGTCCTTCGTAGGCTTATCCACAGATTACAGGAGTTAATAAAGAGTTTTAGCACAGTGCTGGCCATTTCATGAACCCTTTTCAAACATTAGTTTTGATTAGCTTCCCTGGGTGTGTGGATGTGCCACCATGGAATCCAAGAAATTGGGTAAGTGACCAGATGTGTATTTCCTCAAGCAAGACCCAGAACTGGAAAGAAGTTGCTTAACCATAGATAATAAGCGTGGCTTAGGAAGGCAACCCAGCTCTGTCACCTGTTTCTTTAATTGGGCTATAGGTTACTTAGGGAGACACTCTGTCTCCGGTGGACTTGAGTTGAAAATTTATCACTAAGAATATGCAAGTTTTTCATGATTAAAATTGAGCCTCCAATTTACCACCTTCAGGAAAAAAAATTGGTTCATAAATAAAGGCTGTATGCCAAGCAGCAGATAAGAAGTTAATTAATAGAATGTTCGGTGTGTACTATGTCCAGAAATTCAATGTGTTGTAGAATTTTTTTCCTGTTGATCCAAACTTGTTTTGCCCTTCCCAAATAGCCATGGTCTATATCCTTTCTCTACAAAGTCATAGAGTAGCTGAATATTCCAGGCTGACTTTAGAAGATACTCTATGTCAGGTTTGTCATGTTCTGGTGTGGGGCAGAAACAATTACAGATTCCCTTAGAGTCAGACAAATCAGATGCAAAGGGAGAAAACAAACAGGGCTTTGGTGTGTGTATCTAGTACCAGGTACATTCAGCTATGGCTGGAGGATTGCTTGAACCCAGGAGTCAAAGGACAATCCGGGCAACATGGCACGACCCCATGGAAGAGGGAAGGAAAAGAAAGCAGGCTATGAAAGGCACACAGATCCATGAACGTAGGAACGAGTGCCCAAGTACCTGACCCCATTTGACATCTCTTCATCTTATGGGAATACTACAAGAAACACTGGAGAACTCAAAACCACATGCAGAAGGGGAGGATTCTTTATTCTCTCTTAATGAATCTTCCTGAGTTGTGCCTCTATTATGTGAGAAGGAGGAACAGGCTTTCATCTTTCTCCTCCTTCTGCTTTAGACTTGTTCTTTTATAACAGTTTTCAAAGACTACATAGAGAACAGGGGAAAAAATTCCCCAAATGGACCCCATACTGACAAGCTCTTAATGGTATCCAATGCAACTGGAGCATTTTTTTTTCAACTTCCTGAATGAGAAACCTGTAGTCCACAATGGTGCTTTTAATGTGGGGGACTCAGTGTTCTCTGGGGGAGCACAGATGGGAGGGAGAGAGAAGCACTGACCTTCCCCCGACCAATCCTCTTATTCCTCTGTGCTTAGAGATGTTCTTTCTTCTACTTATTCATAAAGTAGGCACATCACTGAACTTCTCTGAGTTTCCTCACTTAGAAAATATGAATAAGAGCACCTCATAAGATTACTTTGAGAGGGCTGGAGAGATGGCTCACTGGTTAAAGGTGCTTGCTTGTAAAGCCTGATGGCCCAGGTTTAATTCCCCAATACCCATATAAAGGCAGATGCACAAAGTGGTGCATACCTCTGGAGTTTGTTTGTAGTGGCAGGAAGCCCTGGCATGCCCATTTCCATTTTCTATCTGCCTCTTTATGTTTCTCTCTCTAAGATAGAAGATAGATAAATAGATAAATAAATACACAAATATATAAATGAAAGATTATCTCGAGAGATAAATATGGGATCATCCACTGTAAAGCATGTGTGAAGTGCTCAATAAAAATTAATATCATGGTTATCTAAGGTGCTTGGAATTTGGAGTTGGTCATACTCAAAACAAATCTATTTTGCATACTGGCTTTGATATTTACATGTTATTTATCCAGAGCAAGTCAGTTAAACTTTCTCATCTATAAAATGAGAATCACCATCAATCATTATCAGAATAAAAATCTCTCCACAGGATGTTTTAGAATTCCATCAGTGGCATGACTGGAATAGAAAACATGTACTCTATATTTTAATATTTCTACTTATCCTTTTTTTTAGATAAGGTCTCACTCTATGCCAGGCTGACCTGGAACTGACTCTGTAGTCCCAGGCTGGCCTCAAACTCACAGTGATCCTCCTACCTCTGCCTCTGAGTGCTGGGATTAAAGGCCCTGCTCTCTACTTATTCTTTTAAGTCTGTTCTATTTTCTTTTTTTTCAAATATTTTTATTTATTTATGAGAGAGAGAGAGAGAGAGAGAGAGAGAATGCGAGTGAATACAGGCACACCAGAGCTTCCAGTCACTGCAAAAGAAACCCACATATGCATCATTTTGTGTATCTGGCTTTACATGAGTACTGGGGAATAGAACCCAGGCAGGCAGGTTTTGCAAGCAAACACCTAAACGTGAGCCATTTCTCCATCCTTTTATTTTCTCTTTATTGGGACATATTATTTGTACATCTTTGTGGGGTGCATGATGATAATATAACATGCGGTAATCAATTCAAAGTAAAAAAGCATTTCCATCTCTTCTGATGGTCATTATTTGTAGGTGTTGGGAAGTCCATGCTTCAAATCACAGCGTTTGGGTTCTTATAGCTCAGAAATAAGTTTTGAACTGAGAGATTGGGATGATCTTGAACTTGGCATTACTTTTCCTATTTATTTGTTTTTTCTTTCCCCAGGATCACTTTGGCTATTCTAGGTCTTTTATACATTTATATGAGTTTCAGGATCCTTTTTTCTATTTCTGAAATGAGAGTCACTGGTGTTTAGATGAGAATTGCACTGAATCTAGCCATGACTCAGGTAGCATGATACTTCTGACATTCTGATCCATGAATATGGAATATCTTTCCACTTCTTCGTCCCCCATTGTTTCCTTCTTTAAACTTTTATAATTTTCATTGTAGAGTCCTTTTGCTTCCTTGATTAAATTGATTTCTAAACATTTTATAATTTTGTAGATATCTTAAATGCAATTTCAGTTCTGTTTACCAAGTTCATATTGGCACAATATATGTATATATGCTCATTTTTGTTCTTTTCTCGTTGTTTATTTATGTGTATGTATGCACATATGTATGTAGTTGCACATGCCCTGTGTGCATATGTGAGGAGTCCAGAAGAGGACATTAGATCCTCTTCTATCCCTCGTCCATGTATTTACTGGAGACACAGCTGCTCTCTCAACCTGGTGCTGATATTTATTGTTCCGTGAACACCAGTTGTCTAGTCTGACACTCTACAGGACTGGGGTTACAGATGTGCATGGCGAAACCCCACTTTTTGTGGATTTTAGGGAATCAATCAGCTCTGGCTGTCTTAGGCCCTTTCATGCCCTCATGACTAAGAAACAAGCTTTTTTTTCCCTCATTTTTTTCTGCTGACCACAAAGACATCCATCTACATTCCTTTGAGGACTATGCAAACATCATATTCCTAATGGTGTGGCTTTTGTATTAGGGAATACAGAGTTTGAGCATCTTTTATTTAGATGTTACTCCTTTAAAAGTCTGAGTGCTCAATAATCAATTCAGATGTCTAACAGGATGAAGTTTCTAAGGTTCCTCTTTGCAATGGCAGCTGGGACCAAAGAGCAGTAGTTCCCTTCTCAATGGTTTGCTGAAGTTGTCACTCATCCTGTTTCTGCTCATTCTTGTCTCCAGTCTGACTTTATTTGTATTTGATTTTAAAACCTAAGTGGAATAAACTAACAGACTTCGGAGGAGGAGGTAGTCAAAATTGACACCATTGAGTCTCCTGGTGAAGAGTATTTTGTGTTTGTAATTGTATAATTTTTTATGTTTTGTTCAGATAAATATTTACTGAACTTATTTTGCTCTAAGGAAGGAAGTATTACACTAAATGTTCCCAAACAGCATGTATTTTCTGCTTTTCATAGTACTCTGACTTGGGGTAAATGATATCGCTTGTTCAGGCCAGTAATATCATATGAAAGTTTTGCTAACACTGTACCATCACAACACATCATGACCATGTAATGACAGCACAGCTCAAACTCATGGGAATATTACTAAGAGAGGAATATAGGGCTGGGAGATTTGGCACAACTGTTAAGGCACTTGCCTGCAAAACCTAAAGACCTGAGTTTGATTCTCCAGTACCCAAGTAAAGTCAGATGCACAAAGTGGCACATGCATCTAGAGTTCGTTCGCAGTGGCTGGAGGCCCTGGTGTGCCCTTTCTTTCTCTGTTTCTCTCTCTCTCTCTCTCTCTCTCTCTCTCTCTCTCTCTCTCTTTCTCTCTCTCTCTCTCTCTCTCTCTGCTTGAAAATAGGTAAATAAAAATATATTTTAAAGAGAGGAGCATAGAACCAGACTGTGAGCACCAATCCATTTCTGGAGCAAGATGTTCATTTAGTTTCCTGTCTGAAGAGTGCTATTTTGATAATAATTTTCCCTGTCTCAACATGTAAGGAAACAGGATATGTTCAGGGAGGTAGGACACATTCACATGGTGGTTGTTAGTAGCCATGGTAGGACTGTCAAGTTTGGTTGCTGAGGAGCAGAGGATATGAGGTTAAAAATAATTTAAAAAAAAAAAACCAAGAGCTTTGGAAGATGCCTCAAACACCAATCAGGTCACAGAGGCCATGCACTTGAAGTAAGTGTAAGAAAAGTTAGAAGTCAAGCAATATCCCACCCCACAGAACACTTCCTTTTCCCCTGACATCACAGGAACTAACTTTGTATCACAACTGTGATGGTCAAGTTTTGTTATCAACTTGACCTACTTAGCCATCCACAGCACTCTCGGATGGATAGGTCTCTGAAGTTGCTTACAGGAAGTATTAACTAAAGGAGGAGGCCCCTCCTCCAGAGTGAGCCCTTCCCCAGAGTGGGCAGCTCTCTCAGTAGGGGGAAGGATGTAAGGAATGTTGAGGGAAAGGAAATCTCTTCTTTTCCTTCTCCCTGCCTTTTTGCTCTGTGTGTGTGTGGTGTATTGATGTCTTCTCTCTCTCTCTCTGTCTCTTTCTCTCTTTCTCTTTCTTTCTCTCTCTCTTTTTGGACCTGTGAAAGGGGGCCAACCTCTTTCACCATTATGAAACTTCCCCTGAATCTGTCTGTAGCTTTAATAAATCTCATCCTCTCATAACTGTGCCTGGTTTGGAGGTTCATCCCACAGTGTGTGGTGACGACAACAACAACCACATCTGGGAAACAAGGATTCTAGCAGCCTGCTCATAGCTAGCATTTTGGAAGAAAAAGATGAAGGAGATATTTGACCATACTTTGATATGATACTCCTTCCAACAAAAATATATTTACATAATGTTTGAAATCATGTGCTTTGGGGTCCTATTACTTGGAGAAGAATGTTGGTACTTGCTTTAGCAACCATGGACTCTGGGACAAGTTCTTTAACTTTGCTATGTGTGTAAGACAGGACTTATGGTGGAATCTCTGGGAGGACATGGTGTGAAAGAAATTACTTAGAACATGTAAAACACTTGAGATGGTGCATAACATACTCAGATGCTCAACCATTTGGATTCATACTATTGCTATTCTGGGTTTCAGATGAATCTGGTCCGAGTTAGCATGCAGGTGCTGGACAGACAGTTGTAAAACTGATGAGTGCACGTGAGAATTTAATTGCTTCCTTCACCTTGGACTCTTATTTTCTGTTTCGTTCTTTGCAATCTATTTCCTGAAAGAAAAATAGCCAGAAAATCATGCATAGAATTATTCTAGAATACAGAATAAGAACCAAGATCTAATTTCCAATGAAAGCCACTTTTAATAAATGCAAATGTCTAGCCAATAGGATAAATTTCCCAGAAGGCTGGAAAAGTATTAAAATGGTATAGAAACATCTGTAGGAGGATAAAATGTATAAGAATGTTATGATACCTAAGATTCTTCCAGCCTTAAGATTCTATCTTGAGAGTTACTTCCAACATAGACAAAATGACCAAAAACTATATTGCTAGACAATTTAAATTTTACCATAGAAAATTATCTCAATCATGTCTTTAAAAAAAAGTTCTTCCAAAGACCCAGTAAGCACAAATTAATTCTTGTGGTTGGAATGTAAAATGTTTTCTATGGGCATATATATGTTCAAATATATATATATATATATATATATATATATATATATATATATATATATATATATATATATATATATATATATATATATATATATATATATATATATATATATACATATATATATATGTATATATATATATATATATATATTTGAACATTTGGTCCATTTTAGGAAGGTTGTAGAACCTTTAGATGATGTGACCTTGTTGCAGGAAGTGGGTCACAGATGATGGACATTGAGGCTTGATAGCTAGGCTAGACTTCCTGCCATTCTCTGCCTCCTGAATGCCAATGCAATGTGACCACCTGCACTCCACTCCTGCCCCCTTGCCTTCTCTGCCTTCTATGCAGGACTGTATCCCTTCAAACTTTCAAAATAAGTCATCTCTCCCTGAAGTTGCTTTCTGCAGATATTTGGTCACAATAACTGCAGTGACCAAACAGAACATCCATCAATTATGTGAACAGTGAACACAGGCATTCATCTTGCATCATGTCAGGATGTATGTGGAAGGGATGCCAGATGACTGTGACAGGAACACTCTGAAGTCACAGCTGGCTCACAACTAGAAAGCTCATCAGATCCATTTAAAAACATGAGACTTCTGAGGGAATGTTTGTACTCTCTGATTGGGTCATAAGAGCATCAGATTGATGATAAGGCTTGAGTAGAGACCAAAACATGACGGGACCCCCACACTACACACATTTAGCAACTGAAGCAACTGAAGTCCTTCCAGGACTGCATTTCTATTGGGTGGGGATAGAACCCAAAATAAGCAAAACAGGTGTAATAGGAACAAGGGGGGGGGAGAAGACCCAGATGGAAGAGAAGATCACAGAGAAAGATCTTGAAAAGCACATGAGTCTCCACGAAGGACTGTGTGTATGTGTGAATGAGCATGATTGGTGTCTGTGACACTTTGTGCGTCTCTGTTGTAAAACAACAAAATAAAAGGCGCTTTGAGTCAGGTATGATGGCTCATGCCTGTACTCCCAGCACTTGGGAAACTGAGGCAGGAGAACGGTTATGAGTTTGAAGCTCATCTAGGATTCATAGTGAGTTGCAGGCCAGTGTGTACCTCAAAGACCATATCTCAAAGCAAAACAAAAAAAATCACAAAAAATTAAAAGGAGCTTTACATCCATGTTGTTGTTAAAGAAGCATGGATTTAATGTTTCCTCACAAAAATTCAGGAAGATTAATTTTATGTAAAAATAAGCAATGCAGATAAATAGCATTCAAATTCTGATCCCACACAAAGCAAAGGTGAGTCAGTAGTTAATATTTACACACTTCACAGCCATGATCTCATAAAGCAGAGATCACAGAAGATGCTAGAGGAGCTGACCCCATCCACAGACCAAAAGTAAGTAGAGATATAGAAAATAACATAGCTGGGGCTGGAGAGATGGCTCAGTAGTTAAAGGTGCTTGCTTACAAAACTTAATGGCCGAGGTTTGATTCCCCAGTGCCCATGTACAGCCAGATGCCCAAAGTGGTGCAGATGCCTGGAGTTCATTTGCAGTGGCAAGAGGCCCTGGAGCACCCATTCTCTCTGTCTCTTCATCTGTCTCTTTGTCTCCCTCTCTTTCTAAATAAAGAAATAAATACTTATATACATACATATTTTCAAATAAATGAATATTTTAAATAAAAAACAACACAGCTGATAAAATAAACATATCAAACTATGAATTCAATGTACAGCATAACTATTTTAGGTAGACATGGACTATTACAAAAATTGATCACAAATTGGTCACATAGAATTAACAAGAAAATCTACAGACCAGTCTTTTGATACAGTGAGATAAACAAACTAAAGGAAAATCAAAATCAGAAGACCCTTTACCAGAAATATTTTTAAAAGAATTGCTATTAAACAACACTTTAGTTAAAGAGTTGCCTATTTAGTAATAATGACAAGAGTATAAAAACTCAAAACCAATTATGATACATAGCATAAATGTCAATGAGGAAAAATTTAGATTATTAAATGCTTATAAGATTAAAATTAAAAGAGAATTAAGAATTTAAAATCTAGAAAAGCAAAACAAAGTAAACCACAAGAACATAGTTTATGAAAGCTGAATCCAGTCAGAAAGCAAAGATCAGAATCGATGAACAAGTCTAAGAACTATTTTTTTATTTTAAAAAATATTTTAGTTACTTATTTGTAAGCAGAAGAGAGAGAGAGAGAGAGAGAGAGAGAGAGAGAGAGAGAGAGAGAGAGAGAGAGAGAGAATGAGTTTGCCAGGGCCTCTAGCCATTGCAAATGAACTCCAGATGCATACACTCCTTTGTGCATCTGGCTCACATGGGTACTGGGGAATTGAACCTGGGTCCTAGGCTCCACTGGCAAGTGCCTTTACGGCTGAGCCATCTTTCCCACCCCAAAGCTATTTAATTAAAAAAAAATCACTAGGGCTGGGGAGTAGCTTAGTTGGTAAAGTGCCTTCTTTGTAAACATGAGGACCTTAACCTAAGTTTGATCCCCAGAATCTGTTTTTAAAATGCTGTGCTTGGGAGGAGGAGCAGAGTGTCCCTGGGCTTGTTGACCAGCCAGTCTAATCTGTGAGCTCCGAACCAGTGAAAGACCTTGTCTCAAAACACAAGGTGGATGGCCCCTGAGGAATGGCACCCAAGGTTGTCCTCTGACCCCCACACGAATACTTATGAAACACGTACATGCACTTGAGGACACATACACGTGAACATACAAAAAAGGAAAAGAAATGGACAAGCTGTCGGCTTACATGAATGGAACAAAAGGAAAATCCATACAAAGTTAGAAATGACAAAGAGAAACGATACTCTTCAAAACATGGGTCATTTGAAGTCGCCAGAGACTGTTTTGATAAATATATGCAATTAAATTAGAAGATCTAGAGGAAATGAATGATTTCTGTGGAGATTTGACCTTGGTCATTACAAGAAATCTATAAAGGCCATATATCTCTAGAAAAAGCAGACAAAATTGTTAGTGTTCACCCCAAAAGTCCTATAAAATACCCAATAAAATCAAGAGGCCGTCACTGGCCAAATATGGGGCATTTGAACATGAACAAAGATAACTGCAGAGACCTTGTCTAAGAATGAGCTGGGGAGATGGCTCAGCAGTTAAGGTGCTTGCTTGCAAAGCCCATAATGACCAGGGTTCAATTCCCCAGTACCCACATAAAGCCAGATGCAAAAAGTGGGACATGAATCTTGAGTTCCTTTACAGTGGCTAGAGGCCCTGATATGCCCATTCATATTCCCCACACCCCCTTCTCTCTGTCTCTTTGCTTGCAAATAAATAAATTTTTTTTAAATATATAACACAGATAATACTAAAACCAACCAGCCAAGCCTTAACTTGGAGGGTGCTGGTAAGACAAATTATTATTTTGAAAATTGGTCATTAATAAAGGGAGATTACACAAATCCTGCTTTTCTTAGGAGAAATGTATCACTTGACACCGAACCAAGGTGGAGAAGCCATTTCTCCTACAGAAGTGTACCGGATAACATACACATATTGTTTTGTAACCTGTGATGAATCACTGGATCAAGATCCATATCATGAAGTCATGTGGCATCACACAAAAGAGTCAACCGGATGTTTATGCCTCTCCATAGAAAAACTTAAAGTCACAGATGAAATCAATCTTCAATCTGATCAAGCTGAATTTGGCAAAAAAAAAAAAAAATCCCCCAGAAACTGCCCAAATCCAGATTTTTAGATTTCAGAACAAGTGACCTTGTTTCTTCACTAAATAAAGTGGGAGCAAAACAGAGGGAGAAAATGTAAATGACATTGAATGGAACTTGTTTGGATCTTCAGTGTCCCGGGGAAAAGAGAGATGATGAAACAATTGGAGATTGACAGGAACTCCAACCAGATACTTGCTAACATTTAAGGATGATTATTAACTTTTGATTTGGTCTGATAATTCAATTGTTCTATCTTTTAACAAAAAGCCCTTCCCGGGCTGGAGAGATGGCTCTGTGGTTAAGGCACTTGCCTCCAGTGCCTAAGGCCCCGGGTTCAATTCCCCAGGACCCACATAAACCAGACCCACAAGGTGGTGGCGCTGGTTTATTCTCTCTCCCTTCCTCCCTCCTTCCCTCTCTCTCTCTCTCTCTCTCTCTCTCTCTCTCTCTCTCTCTCTCTCTCTCTTTTTTTCTGTGCTTGAAAATGAATAAATAAAATATTTTTTAAAAAGCCCTTCCCTCCCTGCGATAAACTTGAAAATATTCATGGATGGATGTCAAGATATGTCATTTGAGATTGGCTTTAAGTAAGGAGATAAGTGGAAAAGATACGACAAGATGGTCCAAGAATTGAAAATCACTAAGACTCTCTGATAGAGAAGTGGGAGCTCATCACAGTATTCTATTTTTGCATACACTTGAAACTTGTCATAACATAAAAATTGATAAAATTTATGTATCTCAAATCAGGGCATACAACCCTTACTCATACAGTTAGCTAAATTGGAAGCCAGAGAGCCTCTGCCCCCTTTCAGCATATTTGAGGTCACCCCAACTTCCAGTGCTCCTTTAATTCTTTCTGCCTTTCCAGAGGTTCATTCAGCTTGGAGTCATAGAGCTGCTGATATTGTAAAAATGTTGCTTAGCAACATGTTAATGGGGGGAAAACACTCCTTAAAACATTAGGGGTTTTTGTCTTTTGAAATGTACTAGTTCAGCATATGACACCTCCCACTGCTCAATTTAACAAGAAGAGAAATATCAACTCTGAATATAGTTGGTGTTTTTTTCTTTCTTCTATCTTCTTAGCTGGGACTGATTTAATAAGAAGAAAAATAGTCTGGTGATGACCCTAAGCTACCCACAGTTCTGTTGGCCTCTTTCTGGTCTGGATATGAAGGACAGCAGTTCCCTACTCCAGAGGACCTAGGATGAGGTGGGAGCAAGGGTGGGGAGATCAGGAGGGTATGTGAGGGGAAAATGCTCTATTTTTATTGTTTTCTCAGTATTATCTCCAGAACATGCACTATTGACTCTTTATTTGCCAGGAAATCTGGGCGTTTGACCACATTGTCTAATTCAACAGTCATTTCTCTGTGGAAAGTCTCTGGGGCTATAGCAACCCCATCATGGAAGGTGTTGGCAGTGTCTCCTCTGGGTGTGGTAGGGACATGCGTGTTCCACTGCTGGATCCTGGGAAGGATGCTTGAATTTTAAACTTCTGACAAGCTCCCAGTTGGTGCTACCCCTGCTGGTCAGTTACAGCGAAACTCTCCAACCAAAATCAGAGAAGTGATTGGGAATTCCATTGGGGAGACTGGACATGGCAGTGGTTAAGAGTAAACCTCGAGGGCTGAGGAGATAGATGTGTCTGCTGGTAAAGTCTTGTTTCACAGACATGAAGAGTTTGATCCTCAGAGCATATGGTTAAAAATACACTAGCAAGTTGTTGGTCATGGAAGCCCCAAATGCCCCCTGTTGCCAAAGCTTTTTGTTGCCCCTCAGAGCTAGATGGTAAGACTCTATTCCTGAAGACATCACGTGCTTGGGCTGCAGGTTATGAAGTCCGGAAGCCTTCTTCCTATTGACTAGCTGTCAGGATGCTGGAAAGAGCTACGCAGCCTATGTGGAGAAGAAAAGTTATCAACGATATTAACCAGCAGTGACTCCTGCAAGCTTTACAGCTGGACAGCCAGACCAAATGTACCAGCTGGTACAACGATGTCATGATGTCATGATGGGGGAAACCAACTACTCTCTGATTGGACTTGAGGCCTGTTCCATAGGAGGGAATTCATTCCTGGTACTGAAAATTCAATCAAATGCCTATGGCGGGGTGGGGGGATGAGTTATAAGCCTTAGGCAAAGAAACTACTACTGTTGTCTGGATAAATAGATATATTATGAGCACCAAACTGCTCTTTGATATGCTTATGCAAATACATTAATGTTACTCTCACTTATGGTTAGAGAAGCTTCTCTTTTCAGATGTTGGTGACCACTGGGGAAATTCTCAACTCACCAAAGTGCTGAGAAGTGACAGTGTAGTGTTCAGCACTAAGTGAGACATTCTCCAAGGCTTAGGGGCCATTGAGGAAGAGGTGGGAGAAAAATGTAAGAGACAAAGGAAGGGGTCCAGACACAAAGTGGCCTTGATTGATATTCAGGACCTCACAATGGCTGATGCTAACATAAGTCCTGCATAATAGCAGGGGGACATGATGCCAAAATAGAAGCGAGACTAATTTGAAAGAAGAAAAGATTCAATGGAGGGAGGATTTGGGAGGAGAAAAGGTGTGGGTGGTGGATGGGGTTTATGATCATAGTATATTATCTATAGGTATGGAGTTTGTTAAAAACTGTTAAAAAAAAAAAACAGCCAGGTGTGGTGGCAAGCACTGGGGATGGGAGGGGGAGGCAGAGAGAAGAGGATCTCCAGGGCTCACTGGCAAGCTGGCTAGCGAGACACTTGGTTTCCAAAAAGGTAAGTGGCATTCCCTGAGGAACCACACCAGAGGTTGTCCTCTGGCCTCCACACAGGTACCTGTGCATATGCACCTGCACATGCACACAGACACACACACAGACACACAGACACACAGTCACACACACACACACACACACACACGTACCAGCACACGGAGGAACACATTCTCAAGCACAAAGAGGAAAGCTAAAGCATCCAGGTAATAGCACTGTGTGTACTCATTGCATGCCTTTGTGTGGGCCATTGGACCAACCTGGGTCTCAGCTGTGAAGCAGAAGCAAGGGCATTTTGAGAGGATTAAGGGAGGTGATGATGTCCCTTGGAAGGGATGAGGGTCTGAGGGCCAGGGATGAAGCAAGTTCCCAACACATAGTAATTGCCTTGGCATAAAGAAAGACAAAAGGAGCAGTCATGAGGGCTCACGCCTCCCTCTGCAGATGTCTGCTTGCTGAGTTTCTTCCAGAATGAGTGTGAAAATTTGGGGAAAGTGCTGAGCTCAGACTCAGGACATAGGTTATTCTCACTGCTGTAAATTTTGCAAGATCATAGTGTACTGGCCTCGGAGTGTTTGCTTGTCCAATGGAAAGGGTCTTCCCATTTTCGTCTAGTCTCAGAATCCTAGGATGCATTTTGGGCCCCTGGCACGGCTCAGAGGCTGCCTGTGGCAGGAATGATCACCAATGAGTCAGATCACTTAGGGAATGGAGCAGTGGGGAGCAGCGGGGAGCAGAGAGCTTATCAGAACTGGATGAAAAGCCCAGACCCACAAAAATCTGCCAGGCAGGGGATCTATTTAAAACCTGGTCCTTTTTAGCAACAGAGAGCTAGGCCCTGATTTAATTACTGATGGCCTACATCAGAGGCAAAATTAGAGCCAGTGGGCCTGAGTGAGGACAGGAGCAGATTAGCCAGCGGGCTGGAGGACACACACATACACAACCTCCTCCCACCTTGCCCGTGTGCGCCTTTTCCCGGGCCTGTGTTGTGAAGAGCATGTGATTTATTAACAAGTGTGTTTGGGGCTCTATGATGTTGTCCAATTTCTGAAGGATTTTCTAATCATTTGCCAGCTTCTGTCTGAATCATACACAGTCCATGGTATGAATCACTTCCTTCCGGTTCGTCTCTCTTTCCATCCTCTCCTTCATACACACACACTCAAATAAAAAAAAAAAGAAAATGATGATTATCACACAAACTGTTGTTTGTTTGATGCCACAAGTGCTCAGAATTCCTAGGGGAGTCATGCCCAGAAGAAGGGTGCTAGGGAATTCCTAAGGAATAGGTGTGGTATTCCAAAGAGGGTCCTGTCACTCATCTAACCACTCTGACCTAGTCATGAACTTGAAGAGCTTAGGATGCTTAGTATGATAATTAGGAAATCTCATGTTCTTAGCAACAGAGGGCATCCTCATAAATTACCTGATAGACCTCAGTACATTACTAAATAGTGTGGGCCTTGGAGGGGGATAACTTACTGATTTCTGCTTTATCGACTCTGGGTAACCATTTGGCTAATCTTTCTCATCTTTGTAATGAAAATGGATAAGGGTCTGTGTTTTAAGGTTCCTGTATAATTAAAATAAAAAACTGTACATTAGAAATATTTGAGATGTTTCCTGAAACACTTAGCTGTAACAATACTAATATGAATGAAGTGGATTTTGTGGTACCTTCCTAATGCCTCTTGTATAAGATGTAGAGTCCATCAGTCTATGGCCCAGATTCAATTAGCAGGTTTCACTTGCTTTTCTGTTAGAGCAGTGGTCAGGGTGGAGGTTGCTGTTTCTTGCCTCTGTTTTCACTTTGAGAGATCATTTTTATAGTTTTGCATCATGCTCTGTACTACTGGAAACGCTTTGATGAGTCAGGCCTGGCAAACTCAAAGCCCACATCCCTGCATGGCTCTCCTCAGCTGTGGTCAGCAGCAGATGCCACGCCTTCTCTCCACTCCACTCTGCTCCTGGCCCTCATGAGCCAGCCAGGTGCTCTGTTCTTAAGCCAGCACTGGAGTCAGGCATGCCTTGCTGTGAAGACTGGCGTGTGACACCGTGCTTCATGTTAGTGTGCCTGGTAAGAGCAATTCTGACAACTGCTGCTGGAGAAGCACCTCCTCATGACCTGGGACACTTGCTGCCTTAGGTCAGGACTGAGGAACCCAAGTGGGGCACCTGCCAAAGTCATGCTCTATCATTTGAAATCATATGCTCTTCCTCTTCTTACAGAGACTGTAAGAGCTAAACCATTTTCTTGGCTAGGTAAACATTGGGGGAAAGGCCATTGGTTGGAAGCTAACTATGTATTCTCTTTCTGAAGACTTATTTCAGAGTTTCTATTTATTTTTTTATTGTCGAGATCTTTATTATCTATAATTAGATACATTGTATGAGCAAATCCATTTCCCTTCTCTCTGTTCCCAATCCATTGGGTATCTTCCTCATTGAGCATACTGGATCAGTCCTTGGAGTAGGGGGTTATGAATTGTACAAGAGGTAGCCAGTTTTTCCCCCTTGCACTCGTTGTGTGTTGTTGCTGAGAGGGGCAATGTCTCTGCATATTCTCCCCCACCATGGCTCTTCCCTTCTTTCTGCCCCCTCTTCCATTCAGTTCCCTGAGTCATGGTGGGTTTTAAGTCTGCTTTATAGTTGAGATCTTGAATGTCTCTGGACTTCTGCTTTGGATTGTGCTGAATATCATTTGGTGTCTATTGACCTATCCTGGGTTATCTGACTTGCTGAGGTGATAGGTCTCCTGTTTATAAAGACACTTTCTTATAGGTTTCATTTGGGACCTACACAATAGGCCTGGGGTGGTTCATCTCTTGCTGGGATGTGAGCCATCGTCCCATGGCTTGTTGATGGAGTTGGATTGACCACAGCTCTCTCACTGCCTTCTGAAAAGTACAAACAGAATCTCCATTGGAGAGTGAGATCAGTATAGGTTAAATGAGACACACATTGATAATTTGGCAGGATTCTATAGGGTTGAGTCTCTCTGTAGTTCTCTGGTAGTGGGAATTTCCCCTTGGAGCCCAGGTTTTTGGCCCCTATATGATTTTCTGTGGATTACAATTCCAATTAAGGATCCTTTGTCACTGAGTGGATCTCTTAGCCAATTTGAAGGCCTTTGATTATCCCCCTAGGTTTTGGTGCCACTATTACACAGATGAGCATTTCTTGACTCCCTGAACTCTCCCATAAAGCAGTGTGTTCAGCATTCTCATGATATCAGTCTGAATTTTATATCGGTGGTCTCTACTTTCTCCAACTATCATTGACCAATTTCCCCTGGCAGCTCATGTATTGCCTAACAGCTCATACAGCACTACATATGCTACCATCTGGATCTCACAGGGTCTCTTGTTGCTGTGCAATGACTTTCTGTGGTTTCTTCAGCAAAAGCATCTTCTTACCTTTGGCCTGGGGCAGGTATTCAAGAGCCTTGACAGGAACCAGTCTTGTTTTGGGGACCTCATGGGTCTCTTTGATCAACAGCTCAGTGTGGGAAGGAATCAATGACTGGGACAGGGATATGCAAATCTAATCAATTTTCATGGAGTTAGGCTTCCTCCCATTCTATTTGTGACCCCTCTTGCCCATAGCTTCCTTGAAAGCTTACTGTATGTAAGTAAGGATCTTATAGTATTGATTCATTATTGCTTTAGCTTATTGTATAAACCCCCCACCCTTCCACTCCTCCCCCCATTCTGTCTATCCCCTTAACAGTCTCTCAATTCATCTGTCAGGTTTGCTTACAGTTTAAGCTTAACCCGGTTAGGAACCACATATTGTGGTTTGTGGATACCTTGGGGAGTCATTGTACACTAACACCCCAGTCTGTCCATGCTGCTGGGTGGACAGAGTCTTGGGAAAGTGATGAGCTGAAGGGCATAGCCACCCGGGAGACAGTCATAGAGAACAGTTCTCATTTATTATACAGAAAAAGGTTGTTTATATAGAGGAAAAAGCAGAGGCAGGGGCAGAAGCCACAAGGGGATTGGTAGGGGCAGGGTAGTCTGTAGATGCCTCATGAATGGATTGGCAGGGGCCAGTACCCTGTGAATGCCTAGTTTGTATAGATAAGTTGGGGGGAGGGCTTTCTCAGCTCCAAGTGGCTGGAATTACATGACTCTAGACATGTACCAGATGACAGTGGCTGCAGGGGAATTATGACCTTTAAACTTTTATTGCCCAGGCTTGTTATTATAGCTGGGGTATGTGAACTAAGGCCTTGAAGTGCCTGGGTTTCTCAAGGTTTGTTGTGGCCTGCCAGGGGGGCTAGAGTGTCTAAAATAAAAGAAGGAGATGGCCAAAACACCTACCAGTCTCAGATAAGCTCAGAGAAGCTTGAGGTTATTGGGGTTTCAGGCCAGCCTCAACTTTCCTTTAACCCTATATCCTCCGTGCCTCTTAGCAGGGTCCCACAACATATGAGGGAGAATATGCAGACTTGACTCTGTTCTTGTGTGAGTTCACTAAGAATGATCTGCTCCAAGTCTGTTCACTTTTCCTTAAATTTCATTATGTCATTTTTCTTTTCAGCTGAGTAGAATTCCATCATGTGAATGTATCACAACTTTGATATCCATCTTGCCCAGAGATGGGCATTTGGGTTGATTTCAATTGAGCTGCAATAAACATGGTTGAGCAAATGTCTCTGTGCTGAGCTGTGAAATCTCAAGGGTAGATGCCTAATAGAGGGATAGCTGGGTCCATTGATAGCTCTATATCCATTCTATTCAGGAGTCTCCACAGTGCTTTCCGTAGTGGTTGTACAAGTTTGCAATCTCACCACAGTGAATGAGGGTTCCTTTTTCCCTGCATCCTCACCAGCATCTATTGTTGTTGGATTAGAGTTTCTACTTATTAACAATAAATTAATTAAAATAAAGTAATAAATAAAAACAAACAAAAAATATTCCAAAAAGGTAGTCAAAGAAGGTGGATAGGGCAGCTCACTTCCTGTTCCTTCTTCCATGAGAACAAAGGACTCTGATGGCAGACTCACCTGGCAGGCTCTCGCCTGGAACATGCCCAGTGCTGGGTGCATCATGGACCAATCAGTGTCTTGGTCTTTAAGCTGGCCAATCATAGATTCTGGTGGAAAGGCTTCCATCACTGAGAAAAAAGCCTTTTCCCACAGGGAAGGTGAGACCCCATATGAGGGATCTGTTTCTTTCTGCCTCTTTACTTTAGCTTTTGAATAAAATTATCTCTGCTTTATCCTTATGTAAACTAAAAGTACCTATATTTTAAAAAATAAAACTAAGCAAACAACAACAACAAAAAAAAAGACTGTGAAGAGAGACATGTCCTTGAGCCCATAAGAGAGAATCTAGTGTTTTAGAGAAATAGGATTTCTCTTTCCCCAAGAAAGTACCTCCTTCCCCAGAAACAGGGAGAGGTACCTGCACACCTCTGCCTTCTTTCCTTCTCTTTAGCACTACCTCTAGAAACTATGACAAAATCTTTCCAAATTTCACCTCTATGGTCTGTGGATTTCATTCATCAAAATTCAAAAGATAAGAACCAGGAAGATTTGTGTGGCCACGAGCTTCTGGCAACCTGAGTTACAGTCCATTCAATAGTTGAGTAAAAGAACCATCACTCTCAAAGACACACCGCACTTTCATATCATTCCTACCTCTCCGCAGAAGGGGGAAGGGCTTGCCGGGCATCACCAGGCTCTGCCAAGGCACCTCCAGACCCAGGTTCCAGGTGAGCAGCCTTTAAGTCCACACAGAGCTGAAGGAAAGCAGCCAGTCTTCTGAATCAAAGCTGAATGTCACTGATGGCAGGACTGGACAAAAGCTTGTGCAGAGTGGGGGGGCTGGAAGGAGGTGGCAGATGACCTCCTCAAACCAAAACGCTGCAAATCCAAGTCCTGAGAAGCACTTAGCCAGGAGCAGTCAGAGAAGGAGACAACAAAAGACACGGGAAGCAGAGGAGATGCCCTGTGACTTCCATGGGAGACAGAGGGTGCCCTTTCTTTCCTACCCAATCCAGGAACCCACAGAATGGCAGTTCATGATTCATCACCTCTCATGTATCACTCCTTGACCATCTTCTTGCTTTCTGCTCCCATTATACTCCTGCCTTCTAGAACAATCACTCAGTCCCCTTGGTTGGCTTCTTTCATGCCTGATCTCAAAATGTAGACTTTTTTGAACTTCATCATGGGTCTCTTTTCCTCCTGTGTTTACACTTTCTTTCTTAGATGACTCCAGTTTAACACTAGTTATATGCTAACAAAAGTTTTTATGTACTTGTCTGTTGTTTAAAAACTTAAAGATACACTAAAAAAAAAAACACAGTCTGCTATTTTCAGAAGCAGGTTCACAAGCCCGTCATCAAAGACAGGACACTCAGTACAAACATAAGTGTATGCCTGAATGAATCAAGCAGCCCTGCTGTGTCTCCTGCCCACCCCTAAACCAGCTTTTACATGCTGCTCTAAGCCCTGACCACCCTGGATCCCTTTCTGATTTCCTGGTTTGTCAAACTCTTTCCTGATTTAAGACTTAAAAATATCCGGGGCTGGAGAGATGGCTCAGTGGTTAAAGCACTTGCCTCCAGTGCCTAAGGCCCCGGGTTCAATTCCCCAGTACCCACATAAATCAGACCCACAAGGTGGTGTCCCTGGTGAGCTCATGTTCTCTCTCTCTCTCTCTCTCTCTCTCTCTCTCTCTCTCTTTCTCTCTGTATCTCTCTGCTTGAAAATGAATAAATAAAATATTAAAAAAAATATCTATCTCCAGCTGGGCGTGGTGGCACACGCCTTTAATCCCAGAACTTGGGAGGCAGAGGTAGGAGGATCACCTTGAGTTCAAGGCCACCCTGAGACTACATAGTGAATTCCAGGTCAGCCTGGGCTAGAGCCAGACCCTACCTCAAAAAAAAAAAAAACAAAAAAAAAATAAAATAACATAAAATCTATCTCCTTTGTTTATTATACTTTCCCTGGCCTCTTTCTGGGCAAAAACTTCCTTCTCTGTGGTTGTCATTCTTTACATCTACCTTCTGTGGTAACCCCTCATTCATTACATGAATGCATTTGAACTTGCACTTTCTGTATAGCATGTAGTTTATGTGTGCCACAGCCCAGGTTTTTGGGTTTTGTTCTCTCCACTATGATGTCAGCTTCTTGAGGCAGGGGATTGCCTCATCTTGAGATACTCAGCATCCAGTAGTTTCTAGAACAGCTTAACTAGCCCATAAATGCATGCTTCATGAATGAATGGTAGATGGTGTGCTTTATTTCATTCTCTCATTTTAACACAAGCAGCTTGATTTCATTTTGGTGCTGTGCAATCAACAAGCTTTGATGATGACAGTTATGCTAACAAGCAGGAATTTAGGCTCTGTAGATGCTCACAATGATCTTATTGGCAGACTTGGAAAACAATGATCTTTGGCAATGAGTGTGGGATGACAAGAATTGTGATTTTTCTGTAGTTGACAAGGTGTGTGGACATCTGTCCTCATGGTTTATTCTCACAGCAAGTTTGCAAAGCAATGACAAACGTGACACAGGTCAAAATAGTCAAGAGGTGCCAGTAGAAAAACTCGTGGATTTGCGTTTGCTAAACAATACTCCACACTGCTTCTGTTGTTAAAATTATATTGCAGAAAAAAGAATGTTAAGGGCTGGAGAGATGGCTCAGCAGTTAAGTAGCTTGCCTGCAAAACCTAATGACCGGGGTTCAGTTCCCCAGTACCCACATAAAGCCAGGTGCACAAAGTGGCACATGTATATGGAGTTCATTTGCACTGGTTAGAGGCTCTGTGTAACCATTCTCTCTCTCTCTCTCTCTCTCTCTCTCTCTCTCTCTCTCTCTCTCTCTCTCTCTCTCTTTCTCTCTCTTATCTCTGTCTCTGCTTGCAAATAATAAATAAATAAATAAATAAATAAATAAATAAATAAATAAATAAATAAATAAATAAAAATACATAATATTGTTGCTTATGTCACTGCTGGATGAAGAAACTGTTGCAGAGTTGTCTAAAAGCTATTAAGTGGGGTACTCTGAACTGTGTATCCAGGTTTTTTTCTGATCTCTGAAACCAATTTATGGATAATTATATTATATTCCTCATAGCTCCAGAAAGAAGTAGAAGAAATATACCTGGGACTGTGGAAGCCCTGAATAATTCAGGGCCATGTTTTTGTGATAATCTGACAATCTGATGATGTTTCGATACAGGGAAGAGTTACACAAAGCCTAGTGTGCAAGGGCAGCAGAGAAAGGAGTGACCCTGTGTGACCTGCTTCACCAATATCCCCCTCTGATGTGGCAACTGAATTAATGAACTTAATTGTTGAGAGGCAGGCAGTGAATGTAATCTGCACTAGCTGGACAGCTCCTCCCCTTGTTAAAGGTGATTATTTGCAGTGGTGCTCAAAACACTGATAAGAAAACAGATCAAGTGCAAGCTCGATTTCTGAGTGGGAGAGAATGTAATCACAGTGGGCATTGTGGTACCCCTTCCTTTTTTAAAACACCCAATTCTTTCTGAAGCCATGTGACCATTTCACAGGAAGGCTCACTGCCCCACCTGCATGCCAGGCACTATCAACCTCAGCTCTAGTCCCAGGTTCTTTGAGAAGAACTTTGGCATGTACTTTGTCTGCTTTAAGTGAGAATATACACCGTTTGTCTTTCTGTGCCGAATGCCCTATAGATTCACCTGTAACAACGGATCTTGGGATTATAACCTAAAGAGTACCCAGCTAATTCTAATACCCGAATTCTTGTCTGGAAGAGGGGGCGGAAAGATTGTGAGAGCCGTGGTGGGGGAGACTGTCCGGAGGCATGGCACCCATCAGTAACAACACACTTGGGCCAGGAAGACCGAGATGAGTACTAAGATATACAGGATCCCTTGCCACAAGGACTAATACAGACAGCCCACGGAGGAGGATATACAACTGATCAGGGATGGGGAGGGGGGAAGCGGGGAATTCGGGATAACAATGCATGGTTTGCCCACTAAATAATGTAACTCATTATGGACATTAAAAAAAATTATAGACCACCAGAGGATAAGGTATAGTGGGAGACTATTTAAAAGAAAATGGAAATTTACAGAAATCTCCAGCCACTACTGTGGAAAGAACACATGGGAGAGGTTTTAGCCACATATCTATAAATCTGTGCTGGCCAGCCAAACAAGAAAAAGTGGAAAAGATATAAAGGGTTCATGTGAGAAGGAACCTGAGCCCCCTACTCACCACAGCCAGAGCTGCAGTGGGGAGTGGGGCTTAACCCAAGCCTTGGAGATCCAGATGTCCTTCTGCTGGCCTGCCATATGGGAAAGAGAGAACAAACTTCCTGCTTTATATGGCCTGGCCCAGATCAGCAGAGAGACAGCTGGTTGGTCTATCCTTGACCAATCAGCTTCAGGATTAGGTTTGAACTCTAGTTAGAGACACCTCCCACTCAAGGGGAGGGGGTCAGGCATGAGATGAGTGGAGCCTGCCTGAAAGTCCAAGGTAACCTGTCACACACACACATGTGAGAGGGGTAGGGAGAGTGGATGAATCCAGGCATGTAGCTAGATAGGAGAAATGACTTCGACTGTTTGTTCTATCACACGGTAGGGCAGCTATGCATGATGGTTGTAAAGTTCGAAAGTGACCAAGACCATGCGAGATCACTCTGAAGCCAGATGAAAGCTTTATTGGGGCAGAGAAGGCCAGTTGTGTGTAGTTGGCTTGGGATTTTTAAAGGAAAAGAGAAGCTGCCCTAGGTTTATCTTGAGCTCGAGGTCCCAGGTCCCTGGGGTGGGGTTAGTCAATATTATCTAGAGCTTGCTGTCATGGGTCCTGAGGTGAGGTTAGAGTATTTCCCTCTGGGGAAAACAAGATACAGAGATTTTGTCACCATCAGCTTGTTTGCCCAGAGGCAGCAAGGCTGTCTTCATCTTGAGGTCCCAGATTCATGATGGGGCCTGGTTTTGGGCCTAACCATGTTGATTGATTGAATATTTCAAAATGGCCAATAGAGAGAATTTCAGATATTGCCAACACAGTAGCATCATCAATCTCAGAGACAATGGATATGTCAATCACTGGAAGTGATCAGCACACACCGCATACACACACTGAAATTTTACACAGCACCCTGTATATATACACAACTATTATGGGCCAGCTTGAAATTATTTTCAAAATCGTGGGTGGGGGTGGGAAAGCACCACAGAAAACATTTTCACACGACTGATGAGTTACCACAGCAAGACTAGGGAAACTTATTCTCTCCTCGGCATCTTACTGGGATGTCTTGCATTCAGGTTTTAAAAAACTGAAAGAAGGCATTCAGTAAATATGATTCTCCAGAAGACACTGCGGTACCATGTCCCATCCTCACATAGATCTCTGATGGAGACAATATAAGAGAGAGAAAGAGAGATGAGAAGTTCTGTCTTTTCTATCAAGAGTTTAAAAAGCTAGAGAGACTCAATTTTGGAAGGGCACCATTGTGTGGGAAGACCCCTTCCTGAGTCAGCCATCCTTGAGACCAAGAGAGTCAATAATCATAAAAATTCTCTAAGCTCCCATTCTTTTAGGTTTCCTCTAAAAACTGCACCATTTTTATATTTTAGCCCAGCAGGTGATAATATGAGGGGGAACTGCAGAACGAGACCCAAATTAGAGGATGAAAGACCCATAGGTCTCCCTGCTGGGTGCACTTTGCTTCTCTGAAAAAAAGAGCTGAGCCTCCTTCTGCAGAAGTACTCACTGCCTTGTCAGTATCCTTTCAATCGTGTGATCATTTTATTTTCAGGCTCATTACTAACACCAGACCCTCCCGGGCAATGCCAAGGGCACTCCCAGGTCTCAGATGGAAGGATGCCTTCACTTGACTCCTCCTGTGACTGGAACTGACAGAACAGTTTAAAGTCCTTTGTGACATCTGGGAACACACCAAGAAGACACAATGAGACACGTGGAAAACCCGAGTTCCTGTGTTCTCCAACTGGTGAGGATGGAGATGGCCAAAGAAATGCTTGTCTCATTGGAAATGTGTTTGTTTGATTAACCAAGCTTCTGACAACTGTCAATAATGACAATATATACTGATATTTTTAGTATACATTTGTACCTGTTTCTTCAATTAATTTAATGATCACAGTAGTTACCCCTTTCCCAACCTTCCAAATCTGAGGCCTGGTTTAAAGTAAATCACCTTCACTCAGAGAACTGCCTTCTTGTCTCTGGACTTCACACAAAAGGCTTTTCAAGTCATTTTTGCTTAGCTCATATTCTGAGAGATCAAAGAGCTATGCCTCGTGGCCTTCCCGAAGTCCCTCTGGGTTTCATCCATCGTGAATATAAATCATGGTGTTTGTTAGGTTTCTCAAGTCCTCATTCATCATCCACTTTAGAATTGTTCAGAGAGACATCAGTCAGCTATCCTCACCTTCACCAGGCTGTCTACCACCACATGCGCAAGGGGCACAATTATCTCCTCACTCTGTGGCTTCCCACAAAAGTCTCCCCCATGGGGATAAGAAGAAGCACCCCCCAGGAGCAAGTTCCATTCAGGCTTTGAAGGTGGCTCTTGGCCAAGGGCACAGCACCTCTTTTTTCCCTCCAACACAAGTTCAGCTTTTGTGTGGCAAGACAAAGGCAGACAGTGGCACCCTTTCTCTCCTGGAGGTGAGGAGAAAGTCTCCTTTGAAAACCCAGCTATTGAACTTTCTGTCACATTAAGAACCTGACCTGAATCCACTTTCAGGCAACCTCAGGAGGCAATTGTCCTTTTCTCTAAGAAGCTGTCAGCTTGGGAAAGAGGTCACCAAGAGGGAAAGGGATGCTTTCCAAAGGGTCTTAAAGAATATGGAAGCCGGAAGGCTCTTAGAGGTTACTGACTCCAACCTCCTTAGTCTTTAAATGAAACCCTGAAGGCAGAAGGGTTTATCAAATCCTAAACCATGTGACCCACTGCCAGCTTTGCTCCAGATGATCAGAACCACCTGTGAATAAGTCAAAGATGAATTTCTCACTCATCAACAGTGGGTGGGTAATCCTGATTGCATGGATGGATGGGAGAATGAATAAATCCAGGGTAGTCCTTGAGACGTGGGAATCTGATTTTGGGTACCTATTTCAAGGGGTTAAGGAGATTTTAATTAGAATTAGATAGGATCATGACACAATATTTTCAATATTTAAAAGATTCAATACAATATGCACTTGGAAACAAGGGGTTGCAAGAATATTGAGGGATGAACGATGGGTTGATGTTTTCTTCTGAGACTTTGATAGAGCTTTCAGGAAAATTCTTGGAATGAACAGTAGTTATTTTCAGCCTGGAAAGAGTTTCCTGGAACAGTAAAGTCCTGCTGCTAAAGGCATAGAGAGCAGTGAAGTTATGTCCATGCAGACAATAAGACATGTAAGGGGGAATCATTTCATTTCTCAGAGTTCCAGCCCCCATTTATGATCAGAGCCCTGCTCCAATACACACAGCCCATTACTGAGAAGATGAATTAGAAACCAGGTCATCAATTTCCCATTTCCTGGTGTTTTATGATTTGAAGTTGTATTGTCAGAACCAAATGAATAAAACCACCATTGAACTTCAAACAAACAAAACTATGTTTTGTGTTTTATTTGTAGAAAAAAAAAAGGGAGGTTGGGGAGAAAACCTGGAAAGAGATAGAATTTGTGTGTGGGATAAGTTTTAGCTCAGAAATGGGTCCTCGAATCTTTGTGAGGAAATAGCATTTTTGAGGTAGACATGGCAGAACCAGAGGAAGGTTCTCTCTGAGCTAGAGGAAAGGAACAGCTGGGCTCTGAGGCAAAGACGGTGTGTATGGTTAGGGGACCATGATGAGAAGGAAGAGATGAGGGTGGGCAGAGAGACAGGATGGGCAGAGCTGAGTGCCTGCCTGAGACAGGCGGGTTACCCCCTCCCACTTACTGTGTATGCTGACCCCCTGGAAGCACAGCCAGAGCCATGGTTCCCTGAAGGTGGGGAAGAATGTGATGTCTGGATTCACCAAAAAAAAAAAAAAGGGTGTCGGGAGTAACTCACACAATTGGTTATTCATTTTTACCTGAGCAAAGTGAAAAACACATCAATCACATCTGCAGGGGCTTTACAGAGCAGTTAATTATCCTTTATTATTATTATCATTATTATTATTTGTAAGAATGGCCTATGATTCCAGGACAATCCTTAGCTGTTATGACATTCCAACATCAATTTTCAATTCCATTGTTGAACTGTGTGGTTTTTATCATGCCTCAGCTAAAGAGAAATGTAATGAAAAGTAAGATTAATTTTATTTTTATTTTATTAATATTATTTTTTTATTTTTTTTTCGAGTATAAAAGCAAACTCTTCCAAGTTTTTCCCTAAACCAGCAAAGAACCTCTTAGTAGGATTTAATTAGGTGCACCATTCTCTTTCTTTAAGACACGCACACAGGCACTAATTGGGCACTTTGCCTCATGTACACCAGTATTATCCACAGACAATGAATCCAGTTTTTAAGAGCACTGTTTGGTGCTTACACGAAACGACTCAGTAGTCTATATGCCAGCTTACAGAGGCTGTGTAACAGATCTGAAATACCAAGAAGCCAGTGAGTAATAGAAAACAGCAAGGCACTCACTTAATTCATCAACTCAAACCCTCATTCTTCCTACAGCATGAATTCAAACACAGGAAGGTATTTGCATACTGACATTTGGGAGTTTGTGAGCTGTTTTAAATCTCATTCTGTCTTCATTTCAGCTGATGAAGTGAACACCATCATTGTAGATAAACTCTGAGTTAAGATTTGCTGGTTTAAAGACAGGATTCCCCTTAGTACCAGCTAGGCCAACTTCATTTAACAGAAAAGAATGATTGCCCAGCCAGCAGCAGAGGCTGTCACATTTCAGCCCCCACAAGGAGCTCCATGACCTTGGAAATGATCTAGCCTCTGGTGGCCTCAACTTCCCAGCTTCTCTTTTATGGATAGTAATAGGAACTAACCCAAAGGGTATCTGTAAGGATTAAATCTGACCATGTAAAGCTGTTAACTCCAGACATGAGAGTTAAAAAAATCTTAGCTGTTATATTTGGATAGACTGATTGAGAGATATGTCACAGTCAATTTCAGAAGAAAAGGTTGCTGTTTGTGTGTACACAGATACTTGTATAAAGCCAAAAAATAGTATACAGAAAACAAATCAAATGGTGTTAGACACACACAAAAAAATACTATACAGAAAATAGTATACAGGGATTTATATTGAAAAGCTACACTCCTTCTCTTCTATTATTATTATTAATTAATATAATTATACCTCATTGCATTCCTTATAGACATTGAGCAATTTCTTTTCCATAAGCTACCTTCTTTTCTGTTTGTAGTACCCCAATGTTTGACGACTGCATTACTCTTTTTTCCTCCGGGTGCTCACATTGATAACTGCTAAACAAATATTTGTATATCTTTTTTCCACAACTTTTCAGCACTGCACAGACTTTTCTTTATAACCTGAAGTCCTTCCTCCCCCCTGCCTTCTTCCCTCGCTTCAGAATAACATCTGTGTGTGTATAGAATTTATGTTAAAGTTCCAAAAAGCTGATGCCAGCTAGGGAGGAGGTTTGGGGCATTTGAATTACAGAGGGTGAATCTGAGTAAGGATCTGTAAACGAATGAGGTAGGAAAAAGGAAGAAGGCAGCAATACTGTAGTTCTATCTGGAGTCTAGCTCCTGGTTGCTTTGAGAGAAGAGCTGAGGTTGGAGTCTAGCTCCCGGTTGCTCTGAGAGAGGAGCCGAGGCTGGAGTCTAGCCCCTGGCTGCTCTCAGAGAGGAGCCGAGGCTGGAGTCTAGCCCCTGGCTGCTCTCAGAGAGGAGCCGAGGCTGGAGTCTAGCCCCTGGCTGCTCTCAGAGAGGAGCCAAGGCTGGAGTCTAGCCCCTGGCTGCTCTCAGAGAGGAGCCGAGGCTGGAGTCTAGCCCCTGGCTGCTCTCAGAGAGGAGCCGAGGCTGGAGTCTAGCTCCTGGTTGCTCTGAGAGAGGAACTGAGGCTGGACTCCAGCTCTTGGCTGCTCTCAGAGAGGAGCTGAGGCTGGAGTCTAGCTCCTGGCTGCTCTGA
>PVHP010005678.1:0-64153 GCA_004024765.1 Zapus hudsonius
AGAAATTTCTGCCCAAGAGTCTAACCCCATATTCCTTAAAGACAGAGTTAGCATTCCTTTTTTAGCGTTGGGATCAATGGCATTTTACTTTTAGAACCAAAAGACAAAGGAGAGATGATGACCTTGAACACTGCAAAATGAGCTTGGTCTGCCCCTCCCCTGTAGCTGTATCCTTTGGGGCTTACACACTGTTAAGCATGAATGGGGCTCATTCCAAGGAACAGTTCCAGTTATGAAATCCTCCTTGGATACCAGGCTGGAAGCAGATAGAAGCCAGTAGTGTCCAGGATCTCCAGAGAGAAGAGTGTTTAAAGCTGAGGCTGGCACAGCCCACGGCTCTCAACAGCCCTTTCTTGCTTTCTGTGTCAAGGCTTCAAAACAGCCCTGCCTTGAAAAAGATTCTGGCTGAGTCAACTTTGAATGGCAGCCCTTTGCAGAGCAAGTGGCCTTCTTAATTTAGTCTGTGGTCCATTTGCTACATATGAAAGAGAACGTTAGAATACTTGCACATCTTTCCCAGTCATTGCACTGGTTTCTTAGTCAATCCCGGCAGCCACAATCTAGGGATTTTCACTGTGTGTCAGACTGTGCAGAGTCTTTCATAGGAATTACCACTGAATCTCCAAAGAAACCTATGAAGAGGGTTTTCTTCCATCCATTTTAAACATAGACACATCATATCAAGAGATCTTATTCCATAGCCAATGGAAGGAGGAGCTCAGATCAACCCTGGCTTGTCTGGCTCTTTGCACCCATGTCGAGAAAGTGATGGTACTTACAAGGGTACCTATAAGGACTGTGGAAGTGACGTCCATTTGTCCATTTCTAACTGCTGTTCTTTCCTGACCCTTGAGTCTGATGCACAGCTGTCCTTGAAAGCTTTTCTCCCTTGTAAAACAGGCATGCCTCCTGGGAGCTGGGAGCTGCATCACTCTGGAAGCTCTCTTTGTTTCTTTCTGGGCACTTCTCGTGCTTGGCATGCTTACCCTTGACTTCCTAAATAACTTGACGCCATGTTCTTGCCCTCCTGGATGAAATGGCATTTTGCTGAGATGTGTGGTACAGCGTGATCACTTACAGGTTCAGCATCCTTCACCCCTTATTAAAGCCTTGATACATGTCATTTTCAAAGATATTAAGTACAATTAAATTAAAAATTCAGTGATTTACAGTGCTTTAGAATTATCCTTTCAGATCCCAGTCTTCTTCTTTAAGTGCTATATTATATTAGCTTAAGGAGAAAATGGGGCATTATTCTGAATTTCAAGGGTTTCCAGATACAACCTAGAATTTCAAAATATTGAAGCTTGTCTTGTTCATCTTGTCATCTACAGGTTGAACTTCCACCTAAATTCTCATTAAGACTTTTATCTTGTTCATGTCCATCTGTATAAACTCATTCCCATTAGCACCCATCCAGGGCTCTCCAGCCTCATAGCACAGTGCTTATGGCGTGTTTTTATCATTGTTGGACGTCTAAAGGGAATCACCTGCATATTCATGTCCACACTATTTTGTTGATGGTGTTTTATAAGTTGTGCAGATGTTTCTTCTTCAGAATGGCTTCAGTGGCGATGATTTCTACTAGGACAAGGTCTGAATTAATTCTAAAGTGGACATTGAGAACCTGGCAAGTGTTTCCATATCCCCGGCATCTCGTGCATTCCCCTGGGAAAGTGCCCTCATATTCTTATAGGCTTATGCAACTCTACTATCCCTCCCCATGGTACCTGAGTGTCATTACTACTTTGTCCTCCTCACAAAAGCCTGCAGAAGCAGGTTTATGTTCCCAGTGTTTAGCACATAGTAGGTAATCAGCTGCTGCTGAATTAGTGAACAGTAGGGAAGTGAAGAGAAAGAAGCTCTCAGGTGATGCAGCACCAGGATGATGGGAAGAGCCAGGAGTGGCAGGTACCATATTGTCAAGGTTGATGAATTTGTTGTATTCTATTTCTTTAGAGACCAGAGAGACTTCTAGGAGAGTTTAATATTTCTGTTCAGCTTTGAGGAATAGACCTTGGGGTGAAGTAAATGCTAGCAGAGAAAGTGTTACAGTAGCAAAGAATAATTTCCAGGTCAAGAACATACAGTAGCAAAAATTCATATTTCAGAGTACAATATGGTGGAAGACAGACTTACATAAGAGGAGAGGGAATGGCACGTTACCAAGGGTTGTCAACACTTGACCAGTGGATTACATTTAATTTTGAATGTGACTGTAGAGGCAGCTTGAGGTTTTGAAGCAACAATGTAGAGATTGAGTAACTGCTAGTAGATTAGTGGGGCCATGATATGAAGAATACAGTTCAGTAGGCAGAGAGACTTCTGAACACACTACTTTCACATTTTCAACTCAAGATAAGGACACAGATTGCTAGTGGAAGGAGTGAGGGCAGAATGCTGGGGGTGACACAGGCATTTTCCCCTATAGTTCACAGACTATATACACACACAAAGCCTAATGAAGCTATCAAGTGAACTCATTTGCTTCTCCTTTACATATCTAAAAACTTGCCTGAATAAGAAAAATAATGAGTTGGGTTTTTTTTTTTGCTTCTTCTGTCCTTCTGTGTTTGTTGAAACAATGAACAAAGAAACTAAGTACCAACTTTAAAGCCAATGCTATTTTTGATTTTTGTCAAAACCAACCAGCTTAGTAGAGCTAAGAAATAAAGGAATACTACTTTTTACATATTTATTGTCAATAATTAGATACATTGTATGAGCAAGTCTTATGATGGTATCCCCATTTCCCTCCTCCCTGACCCCAACCCACTGGGGGCCCTCCTCAGTTGGTTTGCTGGACCAATCCATTGGGTAGGGGGTTATGAACTGTACAGGAGGTAGCCAGTTGATTTTTTTCTTTGTATGTTATTGCTGAAGGGGGCCATGTCTCTGGATATTCTCCTCCACCATGGCACTTACAATCTTTTTGCCCCTCTTCTGCTCAGATCCCTGAGTCATGGTGGGTGAGTTTTAGGTCTGCTTTACTGTTGAGGTCTTAAGAGTCTCTGGATTTCTGCTCTGGATTGTACTGGGTATCCTCAGGGTCTGTCTCCATTATCTTTCCCAGATTATTTCACTTGCTGTGGAGGTAGGGACTATTACTTAAAATTAGCAGATACTTCAAACTTTTAGAAGACAAAATAAGATTATTTTTTCCCTAAACATACCTATTCACTTATATTTTAAGAGAATTTGGTATTTGTAAAGTTCGAGACCACGAGAGACCACTCTGAAAGGGAAGGCTTTAATCAAAGAAAAAACACCTAGCTGTGGGAAATCTCTCTGGGGGGAGGGGGAGCTGGCCTGGGGAGGTCAGATCTGGAATTATAAAAGGAAGTGAAACTGAAGTCCAGGAATTTGGTACATAGGCTCCCAGGCTGGGGGAAGGCCCAGGTGGTCATGTAGCTCTTAGCAATGGGGGATGGAAGGTCCCTTGGGCCAGACAGAGACACAGCAGGAAGGGGGTAACTCCTGTTGGGGTCTGGTATAGATGTTGACACTTCTCTTGAAGCTTGCCACATTGGTCCTTTCAGGGGAAACTGAGGTGCTTGGGTGGACTCTATTTTGGAGCCCGAGTTTCTACCTAACAGTATTGATTCACAACCCTTACAGCAACATAAAAAATTCCACAATGTTTCATAATTTAGGACATAGGGAATGTGAGTTTAAACTAAAGAATGAGCTAGCTAAAAGGAGTCCTTTTAGAACATATTAGAAACGTACATATTCTAACCACATAGGCATCATATGATTTTAAATTGTGTGTCATTAACCTTGAGTTGGTGAAGCTCCAAGAAAATTTTGTATAAGAATGTTGGTATTAGAGAAACAATGGGCAAAATTTTCTTAAATTTAAAAGGTTAAAAGGTCAACCCAACCTGGTGATGTATGCTCCTAGTCTTAGTACTTGGGAGGTAGAGTCAGGAAGATTGCTAAGAGTTCAAGGCCAACTCTGGTTACATAGTGAGATCCTGTCTTAAACAAAGATTAAGAACCACTGTTAAGAGTTAATTAATGGCCTTTTAATTGTCATTCAATAGTGAAATGAATCAAATAAGGGTGAAAAGAGTGACGTGAATAAAATGAGAGTGTTGTATCAAATATATTTTCATATTATTGAAGAATGGATCCTGTTGTAGTCAGCCACACACCACTGGGATGAACCTCCAAAGCAGGCACAGTTATAGGAGGAAGGGATTTATTGAAGATACAGATTCAGGGGAAGTTCCATAATGGTGAAATAGGCAGGGCCCCATTCACAAATCCAAACAGACAGGAGAAAGAGAGAGAGAGGCCATCACCAACACCACACAGAGACCAGCAGAGGCTTTAACAGCACTCTCCTTATTACCAGCAGAGGCTTTAATAGCACTGAAGTTGAAGAGTTAATACCAGATAGCACCAAGCCCACTATAGAAACCCATTTTCTCTAGAACCACTCCTGGTACCAAATTCTGTATCAGTCAGGGTTCTGTCTAGGAACAAACCCAACAGAATAAATTGTAGTAAAAAGAGGGATTTATTGGATTAAGCTCACGGCAGTCCCATAATAGCAGTCTGCAAGCCCAAGGGTCAAGGAACCTGTAGCTGCTCTCTCAGTCCATGTGGCTGGATGTCTCAGCAGTCCCAACTCAGCACTGAAGGCCTAAAGGCTTCCTGGGGAGCTACTGGTCTTCAGCCCAGGCTGGAAGGCTGAGGAAGCTTTGATCCAATAACAATGAAGAGATGCGTGACAAACGCCTGTGCCTATGCAGGCAGGCAGGGAAGGGAGTTATGTAGCATGAAGGCAGGGTCCTACAACCCTTTCCTAGTCTTGTTGACTTCTTGAGTCTCTGGAATTTCCTTCCCACACTGCCCTCCCAGGAAGGGATATTCATTTCTAGCTCCCCTGAGATTCCTTACATTCTTCCCCCTACTGAGAGGGTTACCTTCCCATTAACAACTTTAGAGACCCATCCAAGATTACTGAACAGGTCAAGTTGACGACAAAACAACCATCACAGATCCCAAGTTGTATTTAAAACAGTGATGATCATAAATACTAGTTGACTGTCTTAGGTTGCCTACAAATAGAAAGTAGATCCCTGTCTCTCTTCTGTCTCTGGAAGCCCTACAGAGATTAAGTCCTTTTGCTCTCCAGTGATTTATAATTACCAGTACTGAATTCATACGCTAAAGAAAGAATTTAGATTATAAGTGTAGAATGCTTTGCCCTACAGGATAAAAATCTAAGGTTTGCTTAAACAACATTTAAGTCAAATCAAATTAACCATCAGTGTCTATTCTTCTAAGTAGGGTTTGCAAACTGATTATAAGTGCTGTACTAGCCTAGACCTCTCTTTATTTATTATGTAGTTTCTTCATCTCTACCTCTAGGGA
The DNA here is from genome assembly GCA_004024765.1 of Zapus hudsonius. NCBI lineage: Eukaryota > Metazoa > Chordata > Mammalia > Rodentia > Dipodidae > Zapus > Zapus hudsonius. The sequence continues at coordinate 5,386 of PVHP010005678.1, forward strand.
CAGCAGAGACACTGGGTAATAAATGAAACTTGGTAATTCCAATTGCATGTTTTCATGTTATTAAGCACTCCTTTCTGACCTTGAGATAGGTGTCTTCAGAACACATTTTGATCTATCACTTGACAAAGCGGTAACTATGGTGCTCCAGGTGAGAATATGGGTCATATCCTCTGGCCCAGGTGAGACACAGAGACAGCTGGTTCATCTTTCTTTGACCAGTTAGTTTCAGGATTAGGTTTGAACTCTAGTAAGAGACACCTGCCACTCAAGGTGAGGGGGTCAGGTAAGGCAATAGATGAGTGGAGCAGCAAACACAAGTTCAAGGATATCCTGGTTACCTTTGGTGTCCCAGTCACCCTAACCTGTCACAATGGCATTGCTTTACCTTTGAGATAGTCATATTGGATAAAGGGACCAAACTCCTTTGACATTTCCTCCTCTTTACTCAGCAAATTGCATAGTTAGTAATCCTATTTGCAATGAAGTGATCACCTTCTGAAGTACAATGGGACAGCATTACAGTGTTTTCCCCCACTAGGGCACATACTCATGAGAGAGGGAAGAAGAGAACAGGTCTAGAATCATATGTCCAGGGTTCCCAAACTAGAATGATTAAGTGGTCCAGCCACACTGTCTTAAAGGCCTTTTGGAAAACATGTTAAATTACAGATTCCTCTAACATGACCTCCAGTTCCCGAATTAGACAGCTCTAGATTACACTTTAGAATACTTATTGCTCTCTTGTAGGAAAGTCCCACTCTTAGATACCTTGCTAGAATCATCCCTATTACCTGATTCATGTACAGGTAAATGATAAATTATAGAGAGGAAATCTTATGTAGTGGACACATAAATCTATGAATGGTGTCTGGCAAACACACATTACTGTAAAATACTATTTTGGCAGAGGTGAGGAAGCAGTGTTCTTAGCTTTTGCCTGCTTAGCTGACCACCCATGCTTTTAAGGAATGTTTAAGCTCATCCTAGGGATGATGTTTAAAAAAACTTACACATATTGCTGATAATAGGTTTTAGCCACTATTTTTATTATGGAAAAGATGATGAAAATAGGGTTGTCTGCCCCTCGGATGACTCTTTCCTTCTCATTCATAGTGGCAAGGGATCTTCTGAAGTGGAACTGAAATGTAAATAATGAGTTCTCCCAAGCCTCTGAGGGATTCAAGAGGCCATGTATTTGATCAAAATGACATGTTTAAAAATCCTCCTTTCAAGATAGAGTACAGATAAAATATAGATAGACTGAAGCCAAAAGTACTCGTTGCTGCAGACACACTCAATAATATGTTCATTGTTAATCCCTGGCTGGTTCCAAGTAATTGTAGGCTTCTGCATGGAACCAATTTTCTGATTTTGGAGACTAAGATAATTCAAATTGCATGTCCTTAAACATGATAATAAGGGGAGTCTGCCAGTGGTTGCTTATATGAGCTAGCCATGCTAGAAGAAAGAAGCAGGCCTTCATGTGACTCACAAACTCTCCTTTGGTATTTAGTCCTTGCCTCTGTATATGGAATTGGGCCAATTCAAGTATTAACAAGTGTGTCTCCAAATCACTAAATTGCATGTAGAATGGAAATTATAATTTTTATTATGTAGTTTGCTATTTTAAATAACATGTTTTGAAAATGCCAAGCTTGGTTGATACTTAAATAATTTATAGTCAGTTTACAGTTTCCTTAGGGTATTTTTAGTTATATTTATGTTCCAATTGGGATTTTTTTCTACAATGCCATTATTAGTGATCTGTGTTGAATTTTCCAAATGCCCTCCAGTGAAGTGGCCTTCCCTGGGGATATTGCATATGAAGAGAGGTACTGAATTTGTATGATACCTTTCATAAGTCTAGCTCAAAATGCCTTGTCTCAAGTTGATATTGCACAGACTGTTTTCAATCTGAATTATCCAAATGCCTTAATCAGTTCCCAGGTGATGTTTGGTCTTCAGGTATGGGGAAGATCATGACAACAAAGATTATGTCTGTGAACTTTTCTCAGGCTCAGACTGGGGAAGAAAGTTGATAAAATACCTTTTATTCTATGCAAAATATGTTTTTGCTCATCTGAGACAGAAACCATGACTTATAGATTATCAGATCTCATACTGCTTGTAATAGAATCTCGAACTTCTGCATCCCTAGGTCAAAAGCTATCAAAAAGAAGCAGTCAAATAAAATGCTGAAATAGTCTAGGAATGATTTATATTCTTTATGTAAATATTTAGGCCTCCTTTGAGGAATACTAGTTGATTTTTTTTAAGTAAAAGAGACTTACAAGAAAAAAAGTGGGAAAGATCCAAAGTGTCAGAGCAAGTATGCTTAGGATTTTGGCTGTCATTCAAAGAATAGAAATAAAGGGAGAGAAGGAAAAATTGTACTTTTTGAGTTACAACTTAGAAAAGTGGGCAGGCACAACAATGAGAAGTCTGTGAGCAACTGCTGGAAAATATTATATTTATCCAAATAATAGTGTGTGTGTGTGTGTGTGTGTGTGTGTGTGTGTGTGTGTGTGCGCGCGCACGCGTGTGCTCACGTGTAAACATTGTGAGTGCATGTGCTTGCATGAGGTTCTGTTTTTCTGTGTTGAATTTCACAGCTGTTTGTGTTTTTCTGTAATTAAATTTTCTTTGCTGTGGTGGTTTCCAGTTTGCCATAGTACATTTTCATTAGCTTTCTGTTTTTGTGTCATTTGTGTAGCAATTATTTTTCAAATATTTGATGAATGTTTAACAGTTGTACCTTAAGACTATCCCCTAGGTTAGTTGATAAGATAGATATGAAAAATATATGTCCCACACTGGTACATGGTAAAACATCTAACAGAAAGCTAAAATGCATAAAGCCAATGAACAATACGACATGGGTCTGTATTGCCTCACTCTCTCCTTAGCAGATGCCCTCCTCATGCTAAATCACATGTATTTTATTAGACTATCTTATCGTAGTTTAATTTTCATCTCATTTTCTTTTTCTTAATAAAATGATGTTCTGTTATCTCCATTTGTTAACAATTTGGAAATTGTTAAATTGACATTTAACTTCTGTAGATCAAAATATTTTCATTAAAAAAAAAACAGTTTCCACAGCTGTTTAGCACCATGCTAGTTTCAAGTCAATTCTTATAAATAAAGGTTATGCTTAATTTTAATGTTAATATGATATTCAAATGTTTTCCAATTCAAGAAAGCATTCATTATTGCTTTTTTTTGTTTTAAATGTGAATTACTGAAACCATAGCCAATTATGATGCTTAAGTTTTGTTGTCAACTTGACCTGTTTAGTAATCTACAGTAATCTTGGGTGGGTCTCTGAGGTTGCTTACAGGAAGGACTAACTAAAGGTGGGGGTCCCTCTTCCAGAGTGAGCGCTTCCTCCAGAGTGAGCATCCCTCTCATTAGGGGGCAGGATGTAAGGAAGCTCAAGGGGAAAGAATTTTTTTTTCTTTCTTTCCCCAACCTGTTTTGCTGGTGTGTATTAGTTGTGTTGATGATGGCCTCTCTCTCTGTCTCTCTCTCTGTCTCTCTCTGTCTCTCTCTCTCTCTCTATCTATCTATCTATCTATCTATCTATCTTTTTCTCTCTGCTTGGACTTATAAGATGGGGCCAGCCTCTTTCACCATTATGGAACTTCCCCTGGATCTGTAACTTCAATAAATCCCTTTCTCCCATAACTGTGCCTGATTTGGAGGTTCATCTCAGTGGTATATGACTGAATATAAGAGTTTCAGTACCAGGAGTGGGGTGATATTGCTGAAATGAATCTGATCATGTGGATTTTGGTATTCTGGAATTTGTGTGCTGGAGGAAGGGCATGGATTTGGTACGTGCAATTGAAGATACCTTCCAGAGTGGCAAGCCATGTTTTATGAACTATTCTGGTAAGAATTTGAAAATGCTAAGTACAGAGAGAATTGAATTTGGAGGCTTGGCTTATGAACTTTCTAAGGGGAAGGAAAAACTACAGAGAACTTCAATGGAACTGTGTTACTTGAATAGAGGCTGGATGTGTTTTACTGACCATGACCAGAGCATTTGGATAATGATATGGAACTGAGCATTTGAAAATTTAAAGTTGGAAAAAACTCAAAGCAATTTTATCTTATAGCCTCAGAGACTGGCATTAGGTTACTGAAGCTGCTATTGTCAACCCATTAGCAACCTGAAAGAAGATGGCCAAACTGCATTACATTGAAACAATGGAAAAGATGTTTTAGGTTTTCCTACCAAGGAAGGACTGAATCATAGATTGTGTAAACTCCCTTGAAAGGATATAGCTAAAAGGAAGGAAGTTGCTCTTTGAGATCATGATTTATTTCATCTCTGAATTAACAACATGGCTGTGTTCTACATACTTGATAGTGCTTTTGGAAGCATTTAGAAATGCATGCACGTAATGGGCCATGAAATGCACATGGTTCCAGGAGCTGTTGCTGAGATGCGGTATATGGGATAGGGCATGAAGTCCCTGATGGGCCAGTGGAGCCATTGCAAGATGGACCGTGATTTACAATGGAGACCCAAAAATGTTTGAATATACCGGGACTGTGCACAGAGCTACTGTGGAGGCCTGTTGGTTTGGATTAAAAGTTGTCCCCGGTTATTCAGCCACTGGAGGGGTGAAATTGGAAAATCTGGAGACTGTTAGACACTTGTTGAATTTGCATTCTTCCAATCTTTCCTTATTATGCCTCATAGCAGTTGGAAATGTTTACTCTGTGCCGTTATATGTTAAAAAGCATGTAACTTTTTTTTTTGATTTTACAGTTTTACAGAACTCACAGGAGATCTTGCCTTATGTTCGGGGAAATTATTCATTTTGTTTTGTATGTGGGATAGTTATATCATGTTAGGAGGAATTATGATCTTGTCTTCATTTAGAAATTAAGTATGATGCAAGGATATATGGTTTGATGTCAAGTTGACAAAGGGTGATGGTTAAGTTTTGTTGTCAACTTGTCCTGTTTAGTAATGCACAGTAACCTTAGGTGGGTCTCTGAGGTTGCTTAAAGGAAGTATAAACTAAAGGAGGAGATCTCTCCTCCACAGTGAGCCCTTCCTTCAGAGTAGGCAGCCCTCTCAGTAGTGGGCAGGATATAAGGAAGTTCAATGGGAAGGAAATCACTCTCTTCCTTTCCCATCTGTATTGTTGGTGTGTGTGTGTGTGTGTGTGTGTGTGTGTGTGTGTGTGTGTGTGTGTGGTGTAAGTGATGGCTTCTCTCTCTCTCTCTCTCCTTGGACCTGTGAAAGTGGGCCAGCCTCTTTTGTCATTATGGAATGTCCTCTGGATCTGTAACTTAAAAAAATCTCTTCCTCCCATAACTGTTCCTTGTTTGGAGGTTCATCCCAGCCACATGTGGCTGACTACAAGACTACTGATTTTACCTTTTGAATATAGGGAAACTCTTTCAGATAGAAATGTTTTTTTCTAAGATCATTCAGGTGGAAGCTTAACATTAATACCAGACTCTGAAAGATGATTACAGAAAACTGTCATGATGAGTGCTCCTGTGGTGATGCCAGTGCCAAGAATTAGACTCAAATTCTGTCAGTTTTCCCATCCCCCCATGGCCATGTTTGAGTGGAGACACACTGGATTTCTTCTGCTTTGTCACTTCACTGGAGTTAAATCCTACCGGAGACAAGGCTGCATGATTATATTTATTTATTTGAAATCTGGAATGCTCTATGTCATTTGACAGTACCACATATTAAACTACTTAAAATACTTTGTGAGTGAACTCACATGTCTGAGATGTAGTAGAAGTTGCTAGAGCCCTCCAGGGCAAGCCTGGAATTCAGTTCTTCTCTTGTCCTAAGTATTGTTTTATCCTGAGGCATTTTTTTTTCCCCTCTCACTCTTGAAGCCCACTAATTACCTTGGGCAAGAAGCCTAATCCTATGCATACCCATCCATATTGGGAGGGTGAACTAGATTTAGAATTATGTAGTTAACTTTTATGTGGCTTAAATGACTGAGAAAAATTGTACTCAGAGCTACAGGGGTGCCCTGAACTCGGATTTTAAATTCTCATGATTATCTGTGATCTGAATAAGAATTACATTCTGTAAATACATAATTATCTCCCTTCTCAAACTAATATGCTTTGACACCAAATTTATAAATATGTATTGGTAACTGCAATGGCAGAGGTTAAGCACCATGACATAGACATATAGGTTCTTGCAAGAGCCTGTGTTTACAAGGGACAGGATTTCTCTCTTTATAGTTATGTTATTTTTGCTTATAACAGTACTTAACATATAAAGTAGCTAGGTAGATCAAGTTAAAGAATACAAGGGTAACCTGTATTCACTTATGGAACCACACCTATGTTGCTGTTACAGCTTATTCTTAGAAGCATTATCCTATGACATGTTACTCCTGGACAACCCCTCAGCCTTGGTCCTCATCACTCACCAAAGTTCTATAGTGGGCAGGCAAGGAAGATACAGGTTGTAAGAATGTTGTGTTATCTGATCTGGTTTGGGGAGCGTGTGTCAAGTTAGGTTCTCTTTTACATTGAAGTTACTTCTGTTTTTGAAGCAGCTTGTTGTGTTTCCACCCTCATGAGCAATCCTGCCTTGGTACGTGTGCGTCATGTGAGTGGCCAAAGGAGGTGGGGCTTTGCTTTTCCTGTAATTTCCTCAACTTCCCCACCACCTGTATCCTTCCTAACCATCAACTATTTACTTTAATTTTCTGTCCTATCTCTATAAACTTATCTCCCTTGCCTTTTTAACAGCTTTGTCTTAGACTCTTGGTAAAGTGACTGACAACTGATTTTATTTGTATTTTTATGTCAAGATTGAAAATTCATTCCCTGCAAGGTCTGAAATGCTTTTGTCCTCACCATATATTGTTTCTAGAACTTGTTCCATGGCGCTGTGCTGGTTTTGACCATGGACTGTATCTCGCTTCCCTTGTCTCCATTTGAAAGTACAGACATCTGGCCTTAGAAGATGACTTCCAGGGCTATCCATTCTTTCCCATCATTCTTTGCTCACTGCAGTGGCTGTATAAGTAGCCTCAGTTGTAGAGATGGAAAGGAATCAGGCCTCTCACCTGGTTCCCATTTCTCAGCTAATGGGACAGAGACACAGGACTGTAAAACAAGGTTTGTTCCTAAACGAAAGCCAGATGTGTTGAGTCTTAGCAGGTGCAGAGGAGAACCCTGACCTAATGTTCTCAGTGCATCTATTCCCGAATTCCTTCACTTAAGAAGCTGGAGATACAAATAAGCTTTCAGTGACTGCAGGAAAAATAATTCTCTCATCTGGTGTGCAAGGAGCTGAATTGGACTGCTCAACACCTATTTGTTGATCCCAAACACTGCATTCTCTGTTATTTCCATGCTAAAGAATTGCATTGCTGGTTAATTTTTGCTTTAAGGAATGAAAAATCAGTTATCAGATCTTTGGACCATTTGTAAATCTCTGAGATACTATCCCCAGAAGAAAAGAATCTTTCTTTGTCTCTGTCTTTTCTTTATAGAAACCAGAGCCAATAATTCAATGTGCTTTTACTCTCCCTTTTAATTGCATGAATTCTCCAAGTTACATCTTTCTCTTTTGGGTTTTGTTTATTTGTGTTCAAACTAAAAGAGCATGCAAAGTAAAGTTTATGGATTCAAAAAATTGCTCAGTGCTTAATAATCCAGTATTGGAATTGCTGAATATAGCTAAAGCTGCAGCAAGGGAAAGATGTGCTGTAGGGTTTTTGGCAAGCAGAAAAGATTGGGAGTTGTCCCAGAAAATGTTTTGTCACATAGTTGGTCATGGATTCAAATGGCAAGTGTTTTGGAACCATAGCTGAAGGCATCGGTGAGTCTTTGGATGCTGTCCAGTTGCTTTGTATTAAATGATCAAGAAAGTGTTCCAAATAGAGCCCTTGCTCTCTGTAAGATCCAGGGCCAAGGCTGGATGAATCCTTGACAATACATAAGATGTGGTCCCTCTTCACCAGGAAGTTAAAGTCAAGAAGTTAAGACATCACATCATAGTCTTGAAGCCATCATAAAATACAAAAGTCTTGTATGTCCAACCTTCAAAATGTGTATGTGGACAGGCCACTGGCTGTGCCTGTTGGTGTCACTCTGGTCATTTTTTATATCCTGTTTATTTTTAAAACCTTTCTGTCTATTTTTGTTGTGATAACAAAATCCATGAGATAACTCTTGACCCAGAAAACAAATCTATATTCTTGTGTCTCAGCAGGCTGAAAAGTCCTAAGATCAAGGTACTGGTGGTTGAGTGTTTGGTAAAGCCGGTTCCTCCTATGGCAGCTTCTGACTGTGTCCTTACATGGTGGAAGGGAAAATTATCCATGTGCTCACATGGCAGAAGAGAAAACTGGCCCAAATTTTTATAAGGGCACCAACCACTCCTAAAGGCCCTTTGTCTTAAGGCTGACACTCAGGTTCATTGTGTTCTGACATATGAATCAAAGGGCATCTCCAAAGTGGTATCTGATACTTTAACTCACTCCTTACTATTCTGTTCGCGCTCAACTCCATGAACTCCTGGGAGTGCACTGGGGATTTTATCATCTCAAAACACCTCTACTTGCAGACTTCTTTGCCTGGAACACTGTTCTCTTCATGACTCACTCCTCACATATCCAGGGCCTCACTCACAGTAAGGTTGCCTCAAACAGCTTACATATGCGGGTGTACACACACATTCATTTTTTCTGTACAGATACCATCATATGAAACCCTACAAGTCACTTTCTGTCCCTCTCTTCCACAGTAGAACCTATGCTCTATGAAGGCATGCCTTTCAGTGTTTGTTATTTAATTATTTATAAGGGTTTTTGCTTTTGTCACAGAGCTCAAAGGCCCTTTATTGGTAGCTCTAGAAAATAAATTTTCAAGCGCCAGGGAGAGGACCTGAGTTTTGGTCCCTGCACCCATGCAAAAGCTGGATATGGCAACACTTATTTTTCACACCAGTGGGGAGGCAGAGCTAGTAGGATGGCTGGGGCTTGCAGATGAGATAGGCTAGATGAACTAGTGGGTGAGCTTTACGTTTAGTGCAAGATGCTGTCGCAATCTGACATCTACACATGTGTGCACATGCTTCTTCACCCATTAACACAAATGCATCGACACACACACATGAACACGGACACACATACACAGCCCGCACATACATATGAAAAGAATAAAATTCAAAAGTAAGAGAAAGAAAAGAGGAAGGAAAAACAGGGGCTATGAACTCTACAGTATTGAAGATGGTATTGTTATCTGTCAATAAGAGATGGAGGGAGGAAAGACAGTCATTCTTTTTCTTTCTATAATTCAGCAAGACTGTTTCCTTAGGCTAGCTCTACTTAGGACATACTGAGACAGAAACACTTCAGTTGTCTGAGTTCTCTAGTCTAGAAGTTGACGTTTTCCAGTTCTGTTGGAAGTCGTCTTCTGAGACATCAGTGACCATTGACACACAGAGAAGCATTGTAGAAAGGAGAATTCTGAAATGTCAAGAAGGGCTGGAGAGATGGCTCAGCAGTTCAGACACTTGCCTGCAGTGCCTAAGGCCCCAGATTCAATTCCCCAGGACCCACATAAGCCAGGCCCACAAGGTGGTGGCCCTGGTGCTCTCTCTCTCTCTCTCTCTCTCTCTCTCTCTCTCTCTGTATCTCTCTCTCTTTCTCTCTCTCTCTGCTTGAAAATGAATAAATTAAATGTATTCTTTTAAAATGTCGAGGTGTGTTGAATGATATAAAAAGCTGTATTGTGGGCCGGAGAGATTGCTCAGGGGTTAAGGTACTTGCCTCCAGTGCCTAAGGCCCCGGCTTCAATTCCCCAGTACCCACATAAGCCAGACCCACAAGGTGATGGCCCTGGTGCTCTCTCTCTCCCTCTCCCTCTCTCTCTCTCTCTCTCTTTTTCTCTTTCTCTCTCTCTCTCTGCTTGAAAATGAATAAATAAAATATTTTTTAAAAATCTGTATTTCACTTAGTTATCTTTGAACTCAATGTTCAAAATCCTGTATTTTCCTTGGAACGTTTATTGTTTGACCCACTGTGATAGATACAGTGACCTTCCACTAAAGAAGATCTACCTTCAGTGCTAGAAGTGGTCCATGTGTTGTTGCCTGGAGGAAAGGACTTTGCAGATGTGATCATTCTGGATTCACAGCTTGGCAAGCAAGGATCCTTAAAGGAGTAGCAGGAGGGTTGGAATCAGAGGAGGTGTCGAGACAGAGACAGAGTGAAAACACAGGCTTCCAAGAGGAAGGTGGGACCACAAGCCAGAGTGGTCAGGTGTTTCAAGAATCTGGAAATGGTAAGAAACAGAACTCTCCCCTGGAGCCTCCAGAAGGAGCCAGCTCTGATGATATAGTGATTTAAAGATTTTTAGTGTCCTGAGCTATAAGATAATAGATTTCTATTGTTTTTTACTCATTCAGTTTGTGTTATTTATGAGAGCGGCAATAGGGCACTAATACACACATGTTCCAGAAAGAGAAACGGAGACTTTATCAAGTGCTCTAGATACCACAAGTTCACAGTCTTCACTAGGGTGATAAACAAATCGCTTGTGGCCCACTGTGGTCTCTGTCACTTGCTCAGCTCTGCTCTGGATTAGGAAAGCAGGTATAGACAGTGCTTAAATAAGGGAGGGGGATGGTCATGTGTCAATGAAACTTTATTTAAAAAAACAGATAGTGGGCTATCTTTGACCTGTAGGCTGAGGTTTGCTGACACAGACACTGTATAAGCCTTTGCTGCACCAGCATATGTTGTTTTAATTCGGGTTTCATCCTATTCTGAAGTCTGGTTCCTCTTCTGTGCATCACTTGACCTACTGAACTAGTTTTAGTTCAGCACTAGCTCTAGGTTGGCACTCTGACAGAAGCAAGACCCAGCTCACTGCTACCCCTCTCCAGACTTCTCTCAATCCTCAGTATTTGCACATTTGCAAAACCTGAGTTCTAAAGAGAGAACTAGAAGTGCCGAATGACAATGTATGCGTGTGTTCAACTGGGATCATACTGCAGTTTCCTGGAGCTGACAGGGTTTTTCGTGCTAAGAATCTGTGCTTCTCATAAAAGTCGTTTGTTCCAGCGTTCTCCTCAGAGGATTAAACTAGCTGTAAAACCATGTTTCTGTGTACAGCTTTCAGCATTGTGGATGCTCTTTTGTTTATAATTGCTTTCTGGTATGTCTCTCTGGAGGTGAATATTTGTTCAGCAAAGGAGGTATTGTGCAGACATAGAAATTTTTAGCCAAGGAGATGTTGCCCAGTGGGATTCCTATTAAACAACACACTAAACATCTCTTTGCTTCATGTACCTGACTGGACACATCCGTATAAATACAACATGGCAAAACAGCCTTATGAACCTGACTTGCCAAACCCGACTGACTCTGCCTTCCTCATATTTCATGTGAGGATCAAGTGATGTATTTGCTCTTTTGTGACCCGGATGACTTTCTTTATGGTCTTGCTGGCCTGTCTTCTGTCCCCAAGGTTCCGCAGCCCATACTCAACTCTGCCTACCCTATTTCAGGCCAACGCCATGGTTTCTGCCTCTGCAGCCTCTAACACCCTCAAGTCTATTTGTGGGTTAATTGATGTTACCTGAAGTCTTACCATTTATAAGACTTCACATATGTCCTAAGTTATATATGTCCTATTCAGGAACTAGGTTACAACTTGCTTCTAGATTATAGTACTCATGCATAATATAAATAAATATTTGCCAGCTTATTTTTCTTTTATTTTGGAACTCAAAAGAGACACCATTTAATTGGCAAAGATTTTTAAATGAAAATAGCTTTGCCAATTTTACCTAACTTATATTGAAGAATTCCAATAATATATTCTAAGATGTTTTACTGGCTTATTAATTTTTTCATTTATTCTTCTATTTGAGTCTTCTGTGGATTTTAAGTGTGACCATATGTTATTATCTTGCTAGTGTCTATGAAATTACTTTGATGTTACCTGATAACTACAGCACATATTTATCTCCTTCCTCAATACTTTGGAGAAAGTAGCCTACCCTCATTTTCTGACTTTTATCTGACAAAGTCCAGCATAATGATAACATACCTGACATCTTGGAAACAAAGACTCACTAGGATGTATTCCCAAAAAATGTTTGACTTTGGCATGACCTCACTTAAGCTATTCCAGTGTGTAAAGATTTTATTACCTTCAAAGACTTACAGAGACTACAAGGACAGTCTCCCTACATGATTTCATTTGATTTCAACTAATCGGCCACAGAGGGTTCTACACACATGCAGGCCTTGGTGAGCACACATTTCTGAAACACTGGCTTGTCATATTTGCATGTTTCATTATTTCCTGCCTGTTTGGTGATTTTAGCCATCCAGCAACAGAGGAATTATGCTGAGATTACATCACAAAGCCATTCTGAGGACTCCTTGAAAAGCACGTGTGTGTGTGGGGGGGGGTGAATGTGTGTTTTTATTTCTTTGAGGGTGTGCACATGTGTGTACACATGTGTTCAGAGGTCAGAGGACTCACTACTTCATGTATCATGCTCAGGAATGCTACCCACCAATGTTAAGACAAGATCTCTCATTAGCCTGAAGGTCTCCTATTAGGCTATCTGGCTGACCAGCAATCCCCAGAGATTCTTCTACGTTTGCCTCTTCAATTCTGAGATTACAGGCACACACCACTAAGCACAACATGTTTGCATGAGTACTGGGAATTAAAGTCATTAAAAGGCAAGTATTTTTTCCAGCACTATTCTAAGGATTTTCATTAAAAATGAATAGGCATTAAATACCTATGCCTTTCTTCCCTTATATTGATTCTCTGCATCCACTCCACTGGAAAAGTGATCATAATTTATCATGAAGTAGATCTTTTATGCTCTGAGCTATTGCAGACTAGTGGCCATGACCTTTGATTAAGAAACTAACTCAAAATGCTTGTCTGCCCTCTTGTGTGATGCACCGTTCAGATGAGTGAGAAAGATAGTCGAGATCAAATAATTGAGTTAAAATAAACAACAGACATTGCTCTCTAAAATCAGCCTTGTTTCTTACTCCAGAGATGGGGAACCTGGATCTAACTGGAGTAATCACACAATCCCAAGTGGGCTGAGCATTATCTTAAGAAATGCCCTGGATTCTTTAAATGTGAGTGTCTGAGAAGACAAAAATCACATGGGATCATATTCTAGAATAAATGAACCTGGATCAGATGGATTTTACACACAAAAGGAAATAAAACAAAATACAAGTTCTCATTTTATCGGCTGCTATTGGCTCAAGGAAGCAAGTGTAAATCTAGATTAATAATAATATTTTGTTATTGTTAAGTTGTATAAAAATGCTATTAGTGAGTGACATGTGATTATGGACTTTATAGATGGTGCATACTAAAATAGTTTAAGGAGTCACAGCTGCATTTTCTAAAATTAACTCAAGTAATTCCGAATCAGGAGCTGTATGTGTGTCATTTACTTCTACACCCCTGAGTCATATGTACAGGTGGTCTTCCATTCAACTAACCAGAGCTGAATGATTTTTTTAACTGTGTCTGAACATGTCCAGGCATTTCTCTTCATTGTTCCCTAAACCATATAATATAGCTGTGATTTATGCTACATTTCTACCATATGAGATATTAAAATCATCTAGAGACAATTTAAAATATGTAGAAGGAATATGCTAGGTTATATGTAAATTCTACATTGTTTTCTATCAGGGAATTGATTTTGGTATCCAGAGTTGAGGGATCTTTCAACCAATACTTCACAGATAGAAGGGACTTCATATGTAAGTGGTAAAGAGATGGAAGGAATGCTGTTAACTGCTAATGATTGGGGAACCTCGGTACACAGATGGTTATTGCACGATTATTGCCAATTTTTGCAGCTTTGACACTTTTCATAATAAACATGAGAAGAGAAAATGACAACAAATCACAAAGAGTCTTTCCTTTGACTTTTGTTTGTTTGTTATCCAGGGTTCAGATATGCCAAAGTTAAAAAATCTGTAAGCTGTTAAAGTACATGATATGTTTTAAGCTTTTAGGAGGTTTAAACTTTTGATATTCTTAGTAAGGGCAGCTGAAGACTCAACTCACTAACTAGGCAGTCTTCACATATACTTGACCTTTAAAGGGAAGCCTACGCCCCTACAACAAGAAACAAAAATAGTATGGCCAGGCATCCAGGCTGCGTGATCATCACACGTTTTTGATTTGGAATGGTTTCCTAGTTTGGAAATTATTGTTTTCAGCTGTAATAATAGCAGGCTTTTCTGTTAAGGGAAAATATGTTATGTTTAAAATAAATATCATCAGTAAAATTTTGCAGTCTTGAGAAAGCAAGGGACCTATTTTCCCCTTTAAACATGAAGATGTCCTGAAGGTTTCATGAATGTGATTTAGAGAGGCAGAATTTGAATTGACAAAGGTATGTGGTCAAAGGAGTGAGTCAGAAAAACTTTCCCACCATTTTCACTGGTGCCAAAGCCTTCTTTATTTGTGGCCTTCACCCAAAGAAAAGCCCAGTTTCTATCCAAGCATATTGGCTACACTTTCCTACTGAAATCTGGATTTTGCCTATGGAAAGCTATTCAGAAAGGAATTACAATCTTGGGGTGGAGTTAATACTTACTGTACAGGAATTTATTCAAACCACCATATTCTGGGCTGGGCAGTGGTCTTTATGATTCTTAAGAGGTGAGCGAGAGAGAGAGAGAGAGAGAGAGAGAGAGAGAGAGAGAGAGAGAGAGAGAGAGAGAGAGAGAGAGAGAGAGAGAAAGATAAGACTTTTTAAGGTGCAATTTTCTGGCCTCATTTTTCCAATTTAACAACACAATAATAACCAATTTATGCTTGTTCTTGAGATATGACAAGTCCTTTTCCCAGAAAATTAAGTATGTGCTGTATTGTAATTCTACATTGTAGTCCTGTTTGCTTTTCTTATTAGCCAGTATACCAAGAAGTATAGTGAATATCATTCACTAGATAGCTATGATGTTTCAGTTGCTGAGTGATTATCTGGTATGAACTCACACAAGGGTAAACCCATAGCTAAGTTATCAGGTAGTGGGGTCAATCAGGCATTAAAGTCGCTACGCTAGTAGTATACTATTATCATGGACAGTCTTACTATGTATCATAGGAAGCATGTCCTGACTCCATACTCAGTACCCATAAATAGTTTCCTTTTCTATGCATCAGGCTTAGTAGAGCAACAGTAATGGCAAAGTTTTCTGCTGGGAGTGTAGACCCAAAGGAAAACACAGTTTCTAGAATTTGAGCTACAAGTATGTGAGCAGGATATCCCAAAATCTAGTATATGTGAATATGAGCTACTGAAGGTGTTTGATGGACACACTCTTTTGGTAGGCAACGTCTCACACCTATATAATAAGAGAAATGTGTAGAAATGCTCATAAAAGCATTGTTACAAAAAAAAACTTAAAAGAAGTGAGTTGTTGATCAAAAAAAATTATTTATCTTTTGTGATAGAATAGAATAAACACTCAAAATATATGTGCTATTTTATATATGTGACACAATATTTTTATGTTAAATATTATAAGTAATTTTTTTATTTTATATAACTGATTGTGACAGAATGCTTTTCCTGAATCTTATTGGAAGCCATCCTTGGGTTGCAATTGATAAATGAATTATAGTAGGTATTTTGCATGATACTTTTGTTTATACCCACAGGTAATACAAAACTCACACAGCATTGGGAATTCACCGTTTTTAGCTTCATTAGTAACTTCCTAACTGAATCTGATGCTAAATGTTGAATATGAAGATGAAGTTGGTAGAATATTTCCTTTAGTCTTTCATACTAGTCACAAGGCAGTAACCATAGACATATGGACATGATGCTTGTATGTTTAATCTGTATCACTAGCATGCTTTTCTGATTCTAGACTAGAAAATCCATAAAACAATGGACCAATGCCTTAGCACTGCCCATGTATTCCCAGCAAGTACTAATATGGTTGGCCACTGGAAGCTACTCATACGGCCTGCATGAACATAGAGGTAGACAAATTTCTCCAGTAACACATTTCTCAGAGTTTCCACCATACAGACAAAGGATATGTTTTAATAAAATGTATTCATGCCAATATATGTTGCTTAACTTCAATTGTTCACGCGATTAGTTGTTTTCATAATAACCATATTAACAAGGTGCTTAGAAGCAGGTCACACTTTTAAGAATCGGTTATTACAAATGGTTTTGAACCAAATCCAGATGATTTGGGCTATTCACTGAATGGCATAGGTGGGTAGGTCTTAGCTTTTCTCATCTTCTCCACTAATTTCATTTGTTTGTTTCTATTTCAACAGAATATTTAAATTTATCTAGTTGTCAGAAAGGGCAGCCACCTCACTGTTTTCTTGCCCAGAAAGACTTTGGCTTTTGTTGTAGAAGTAAGTATGTCTGTGTACTATTACTTGTATGATTCTTTTATAAATTTCACCAAACCACCTCTTGGAATTTGGAGTAGAATTTTACCAACCCTTCCATCGTCATGGAGAGAAGAGATGGCTGTAATGCTGATTGTGGTCATGGGATTTATGGCTTTCTATATGTCTCTTTCAGATTTTTAAATAATCTTATATTCAACCTTGTGTTTTTGTACACGAATGCAAAGGAATTTTTATCTTGTTATTTCCCTTTTAACTAACTTCATTTAGGTATAATTTACATGTAACACCAAGCATGTAATAGAACTTTTTATGTACAGTTTGATGAACTCTGACAGGTGTGTGCACTCACAACACCACCACAATCAGGGTACTGTGGAATTCTCCAGTCACCCCAGAACAGAACTTATTTTTCTGTTTCAGTAAAGGCTAATTTCCCAAGCCTCAGGAAACCACTGATTCACTCTCTGTCATTAATGATTAATTTCCTATTTTAAAATTCCATGAAAATAGGATCATCAAATATACAATCTTTTGAGGTCTGGCTGATTTTACCAAGGAAAATGTACTTTTTCAAACATTTTTGAAAAGGATATTAGTGTTTTATGAAGATTGATCTTATTTACAGTTGTTTTGCCAAACCCTTTTATTAAACTCAGTAATTTGTCTCAGACTTTAGGTTTTCAGAAGGAGCAATAGCTGATTCTGGAGTTAATGGTGTTTTGATTTCTTCTATTCCTGCCCTATCTCCTTCATGCATTTCTTTGTCTTATTATGCTGTTCAGAATATCCAAAGTTGAAGTTATAATAGTAGGCATTATGCTGTATATATATATATAAACTAATATATACATATTAGTTTAAGAGAATGCTTATCTAATATTTGCTATTAAATTTGATGATTGTTCTATTTGCTATCATGACACAGGAGACTTTATTAGTTGAATAAAATTCCTTTCCATTTCTAATTGATAACATAATTTTTATCTTAGTTGATTTTATTTTAGGTTGTTGTTTTTTGGGAAAGGAAAGGGTTTATTTCGGATTTACAGTTTCATCACCACAGGGCAAGCACGGCAGGAGCAGGAAGCTGGCTCACGTCATCACATGTCAGTGGGCTTGTTAGCACTGGCAGGGGGTGATGATGAAAACTATAAATTCCCAAGACCACCCTCAGAGACACACCTGTTTCACAAGGCTGCAGAGCTGGGATCAAGTACAAGGCCTAATCACAAAGCACATGAGGTTCTGGGGGACCTTTCACATTCAAATCTCCACATTTTCCTACAGTGCTACTGGCATTTCTTCTGCCCCAACCACATAATTTTCATTTTTCGAGTCAGGGTCTCATGGATCCCAGGTCGGCCTCAAATGCACTGTGTATCTGAGGATTACTTCCCTCCTTCTGTCTCCACCTCCCTAATTCTGAGATTACAGAAATGTGTCATCAAATCTGGTTTAACAGTGCTGGGCATTGAACACACAGCTTCAGTGCATACGAGGCAAGTACTCTACCAACCCAGCTACATTGCTAACATTAGGAAATCCATACTGGGTGTTATTGAATGCTAGCTTCTTGTTTTACTGATTTATCTCACTGTTTTAATATTATTTGCTTCATTTAGCTCTGGTCCAATTTTTGTTATTTTCTGCTTTCTGTAAACTCTCACGGTTGCAGAGTTTTTAGCTATTCAGGTTGTAAATTTATATTGTTTGTTTGAGACTGTTCTTGTTTTATGTGAGTATTTAGTGCTTCATTCACCAATGTTTCTCAGTTTTCTTTGTGATTTCTTCTACAAGCCACTTATTGACTGATTTTCACAAAATCTGTATTTTTTAAATTTATGTTATTTTTCTGTGCCTGATTTCTAAGATCTTTTTACTGTATCCAACTTAAATACTGTGGAAAATATCCTTTAAAAATATTCTGAGACTTGGTTTGCAGCCTATCTGATGGTATATACTAAAAAAAAATCAAAATGTTCCATGGGTACTTGAGGAGAATGAGGATGTTTTTCTTTAATAAAGTGCTGACTGTGTCTTCTACCTCCAGTTGGTTTTCTGCACTGTTTGGTTCTCTGTTCCTTACTCACCCCGTGTCCTGTTGTTTTGGAGGCTCACAGTGGAAGATCAGGTGACTGCATTTGTTCCTCCTCTGTTGAGTGCAATGGATCATGGCACACTGTGAATCTGTGGGTAGAAACAAACAATCCTATCATTAACACGAGCCAGATACTTGTGAGTGACTTGGAAAACTACAGTTTTAAAGCATGCGTGGATGTAATCTAATTGTGAAAAACAATTTCCATGGGGTAAATTGATGATACAAATGCCCTAAAATGGGAACTGGTGTTTATATATAAAATTAAGGATTTGCTTCCTCCCTGCAAATAAGTCAGGAAGGATAACAAATTCTTTTTTGAGTATAGACCCATCCCACAAAAAGCATGCCTCACATACTTGATATCAATTTTGAATTTAGTCTTATGGATAATTGAGCATCCCCCTTTTCTTTTTACATAGCAGATATTTGCTTGGGTAGCTATCTTCCAAGTAACTGTTTTTGTTGTTACTTCCCAGTTAACATCAACCCCAATGGCTTTTTATTTTTTGATTAATTATCAAATTAGTAACAGGCAAAATTTCATCATGAAGAGGGCCAAGTTATATGTGATATGTGGATAAAATATTGATACTAAATTATAATGATAATTATAATCACAAGTAACCATTTAGTGATTGCTTTAGGTTGCATCATATTAATTGATTTGATCTTATGATATACTAAAAAATGTTACATATTATCCCCATTTTACAAATGAGAAATGTGGTACTCAAAGAAGACAAGCAGAGGAAGTGAATCACACTTCTCACTAAATATGGTTGTTATAAATTCCACACTCTTAACCATCAATGGCTATGCTGTCTTATGATATATGATAAAAAATTGGATCCCTAATTCTGTGGGAATCAAGCCCACCCTTCACAAAACAAGTTCAAAACCTCTTTGTCTATGACATGTCTCCACTATCTCAGTCTCCACTTTATGAAGACACAGAAATTTGGAAGAAAATTCCTTCAATGTTTCATGTGTTCATCTTTTCAATAGGTAGTAGAAGTCTCATAACTTCTCATGGTAGCCTGAGTTTAGCTACTAAATAATTCTTAGTGAAATACATTGCACATTTTAAATAATTTATATTAATATGTCATGGAATTAATTTTTTTCAGGCTTTATATTATTTCTTATTCCATTTTTATCTCTTAAATTTGTTGCATTATAAAAATTTCTTTAAGATACTTCAATCTTACATCAAATGAAATACACATGATAAAAATTCAAATCATTTTTATTATAGAACTGTGTTAAATGTGGACCACTAATATTTTCTTATAAAGAGTGGAGTTCAGTTTGTTTAGTTTGAGAAACAGTTTTGTTCTATTTTGCAGAAGTCAGTTTTATAGCATATTTTCATGCAAATTTTGTGTGACAGAAAGGGACAGTTTTCTGCTGAGTGGTAGCATGTTAAAGTGATAACCTATCTATGCTAAGGAATCTAGAAATCATTGTTATTTTGGATGAGATGGTACCAAACATAGCCCCTAGAACTTTGGGTGACATTGGAAATGATTATTTCCCATTCTGGTGCCCTGAACTGGAGGAGGAAACTCCATCCATGTTTATCCTGAAGAAGATGTTATGAGGTTGCTAAGCAATCAGCAGCCTCTGGTTTTAGCTATGAGCAACAGAGTGTAACTTCTAGACTGCTCCCACTCCAGAAATGCAGCCTACCAGAGAAAGTGACTGGGAGAGAAGATTGGTAACTAGTCAGTCTTGTAGAAATAGCGGCAAGAAGGACATCCTAGCTAAAACCAAAAAAGTGAAACATTGCTTCTCCTCCATAAACCAGTGAGCACAGAACACATATGACTTAAGTAAGAGTGATCAGCATGAGCCCCTGACAGCCTCTCTTTAACCCTCCCTGTGACGTGGGACTTAGCCCAGAACTCACGGATTACCTTTTGATGCCTCGAGTCTGCTGTTAGCAAATCCCGATGATGGATTTTCTTGCTGAAATGAATTCCTGAGTGTGCACAGAGGGAAGAGGTGGGGGTCACTCTGTTCAGGGATCTTATTCCCGCTCGGCAGCTGGCAACATCCTGGTCCTGGTCAGGTTCTCGGACTTTGTAGATCCTTCGTGGGGACTCTGGGTGCCAGAAACAATAACCACATCAACTTACACTTCAGGACTGAACAAAGTTATCTCTGTCCAGCACATTTCCAAATGCACTGAAAAAAAGAATGAACAGATGTAGGAATTCACTTGTTCCAGGTTCTTTCAGTGAATGTGAACCTAGGAGCTCTTTGACCATGCCATTTTGTTTCACATACATTTTAATTCTTTTCCCAGCTACAAAATTCAATATTTGAAAGTTGCTTCTGGCAAAGTTGACTTAATAGCTCTTCCATTAACTCCACAGTTATGTTTATTTGTTCATGTGTAGAACACTTTCTTTCCTCCATATAATCGGGCCATGGCAGTAATTAGATATACTTTTAGGGTTTAAAGGTAACTCTGTTTATTGAAAATAAAAGTAAGAGTAATGATAATACAATTGAGGGATTGGTATTTTATAATTTTAATTAACTGACGCACCAAATGGCATAAAGCCATGAAGCTGTTATTAGGTAACTAAAATAAAGTCTTCAGTGTTTAATCTTCCTTGTCTCTTTTATCTATATTCTCTTGAGTACAGAGTGTATCCCATGTTTATGTCAAAGCAGGAACACACAACATGTAAAATGCAGACGTCCTGCAATCATTTATTCAGATAGGCATGTGTGATGCCAATTTTCAGAACTCATATTTTAAGTTTGAGAGCAGTTTCAGGTCAGATTTATGGCTTTTCACTTATTGTTTGATCCAGAAAAAGTAAAGGAAATTTTGTGTTGGGATTAAGTGATGTTAGTTTGATTTTTCTGTTAGTATGAAAATATCATCTAATGCAAAGTGTAATCCTTAATGCAGGTGAAATTGCCCAGCATTGCAGAAATGATCACAGTATGTCAATGGTGGGGAGTAATAAGAAGTGTGTTGCCTTGGACCAAGCATGGACATTAGGAGATATATTTAACATGAATGCAAGGATTGAAAATGAAATTAATATCAGGCATTTCTTGTTCTAAAATGGTTGGTGAAGTTACAGTAGTTATTGTGACATTGTTGGAGAAGATATAGCTTATGGACAAGAGCAGCTGTGATGGAAGGGAAGGTTTTATTTTGAGCTTAGAGTTCCAAGGGGAAGTTTTTCCATGATAGGAAAGGCATGGCAGAGCAGGCAGTTGAACATCACATCTTCTCACATCCGCTGGGAAGACGCAGCAAGAGTAAGCTAGCCATAACCAGTGAACCTGTATGAATCAACCTCAAGGTTCACCCCCCAGTGACACACCTCCTCCAGCAAGGCTCCACCTCCCAAAGGCTCCACAACTTTCTCAGATTGTCACCAGCTGAGAAGCAAGTATGAGGCTTGATCACAAGCACATGAGGCTCTGGGAGATACTTCACATGCAAACTGCCACAGAAACCCAAACAAAATTTGTGAATGCAGTGACTAGTCTAGGAGTGCTTCTCAAGTAAAGATCACTGCACTGGTTAAGAGTGACTATGGCGAATGTGATTGAAGCCTCCTCTGTCCTCACGCAGCCTGTGTGTCTGCAGAAGAGACAGAGTCTAGAATCTTGAGTTTCAGAAAATACAATGAAGTAAGATAACTGTTGGGAGGATGGATGCCCTGGGAGGAGCCTGTTACTCTGGAAGTAGACATTTATACATTTTTTAATGTAATAAACTACAAGTTAATTTTCAGATATAATACATATTTTTAACATTAGCCCCATTCCTAAAAGAGCATGTTAATGCCTTTCTGCTGTCCAGTCTCTGTAAGTGCTTCCTCCTTGAGTGTCTCTTCCTTTGTCCCTTCCTGAATCAGTGCAGTCTGCTGTCCCTCCTCTCTGAGGCACTGGACAAACACGCACTGCTCTTCTGGGACTTGCGGTCACCAGTTTGCATTTCAGCCCCAACTTCACATGGTATTCTCTAGTTAAATTGACAAGATGTTTAATTTCCCTGAGTCTGTACTCTTGTGAAAAATAGATTGTTCTAAGGCTCCATATAACTGGCTGTTGTATCGAATGCAGTAACAAATGAGAGAGACTCCAACCAGGGACTCTCCCAGAGCAGACAGGCATAACTGTCCACTAGCCTTCCTCTCCTTCCTCTCCTTCTCAATGTATTGCCCACCTTCCTCGACTTCCCTATTCTCATTCTTTGTGATTTCCCCTTTATTTCTTTTAGTCATAAAAATCACAAAAGAAGGATCCACAGTGTGTTCAGAGAGTGCAGAAAATAAATTTACCCAAATGAAAGGCATGAAAGACAGGTGGGCCTAGAGACAAGCCTGTAATTACAGTAGTTGTGAAGCTGAGACAGGAGGACCATAAGGTAAAGCCTGCCAGGGATGTAGAGTGAGTTCAAGACCAGCCTGAGTAACTTAGTGACATCCTATGTGAAAACAGTTTAAAAAGAAAGGGGGGCTGTGTTATAGCTCAGAAGTGACATGCCCCATCTCTAGCACCCCCCCAAGAACACATGAGATATATTCAGGGAGAGTATTTGACCTTGAGGTTTGAGTAGATTTTGGAAGTAGATTTGAGAAAAGCAGAACTTCTAGAATGATGGATGGAAAATTTGAACCGTAGAGGAGAGCGTGCATCCTGGTTAGAGTGAATATTCTTTTCTCTCTGGAGGCTTCTGAGGCTTTCTTGAAGAAATCTCACCCTATGTATATTTCAGGGGTGAGTTTCTGAAAGTGTCATTAGTGACTAGCAGTGACAACTGGAATGCCAAGGGTCTTTGAGGAATGCATTGTGGGGTGGCTGGAGCTCACAGGCGGAGCACATAGGGACGGGAGAAGAGGTGGGTTTCAAGCCAAATGGGATCCCAGTGGATGATTTGAAGAAGACACATTCTGAACAGGTGTTTAATGATGAAGGTGATGAATGAGGACACCTTGAAGTCACCTTGACACCTTGAGATATCAACTGAAAATTCAGGAAGTTGTGCTTAGAAAATGGCCGAATTCCTAAGCTTTGATTCTATGGGAGACTTCAGCCTCACTTATGGGGACTTCAGGAAAAGACATCAACTATAAGAGACCAAACAATTGTAAGAGTAATGACTCGGGAAAGAGGGACCTTTTTCACATGACCCAGTAGATCTCTTCTGTGGGTGGTGACCAGGGGCCTGAACTGTGCTGAAGACTGAGGCAGGAGAGAGGGAACACAAGAGAAGCTCCATGTTTTGAATTCTGAGTCTGAACAAGATGGGGGATAAAGGCTGTTGGGTTATCAACCTAGAGCTCACTGCAGGCTTTTGAGAAGCAGTTAGACAGGGTGATGTCTGGCACATCCAGATAAGGAGAAAACAGCACAATGGTTAGTAGAAGTTATGTTTGGATTTGTTGCTTTCAATTCAAGGCTTGTACATGACTAGCTGTTTTCTAGGGTTGGATTTTTTGACTTTCTGGGCATTTCATATTAGAAAATATAGTTTGTACTTCATTGTTATTTCTAAATTAATATTAATGTTAAAGGTTCTAGGTAATCCAATACCTAGTTTCCCCAAAGCTCTTATGTTTAACTCCAACTATTTATTAACCAGGTAGTTCATGAAACCCTCTCAAGAGTACTTGTGAAACTTAGCTAACTAAATCCTATGAAGTATTTCAACAATGTTAATAAACTTAACATGTTCATTTCTCATTTTAAAAGCCTGGGTGGTGTAACTAAACTAGATGGCCTAAGTTCAACATAACTATTATACATTTTTAGCCTGACACCTTTCCAGTTATCTTACAAAAATATCTAGTTGCTTTTTCACATAAAAGTGATGCTGTCCTCCCCAAATCAGGAGATTGTCAGAGAGCATCTATGTATGTTAGAAATCTCCTCCTAGGGCTGGAGTCAAAGAGAGATTGGGGACACTTGCTCAGGATATGGTTGGTGTGGAAGACTTCCTAGACAAGGAGGTGGTGTCATGCCTTCCTTAGGGCTGTAGAGTCAGCTGACTTGAGACAAGTCTGGCTCCATTGACTTTTTAAGATTTTACTGAAAACTCAGGTCTCTGACTTTTACATTCCTTACACATTAAGTTAGGGTGATAGGAGAAGTGCTTATAATAATAAGTGAAATATTATAATAATGAAAATGCTTAGAAAATCATAGTCTACACAGTACCATCTAAACAGTTTTCACTATTTAAGAAAAATCAAGCCAGAAGTGGTGGTGCACACCTTTAATCTCAGCCCTTGGGAGGCAGATGGAGGAGGATTGCCAGGAATTCGAGGCCAACCTGAAACTACGTAGTGATTTCTAGACCAGCCTGGGCTAGAGTGAGACCTACCTTGAAAATCCAAAATAAATAAATAAAGTAAAAATCAAGAACTGATCATATCTAATTCTGTAAGTCATGTGATTTCAGTGATTAATTTCCCACAATTGTGTTTCAGTATGTTAGCCTTATTGAAAGATTTTCCATATGGGATGTTTGCCTTTTTGTTATCTACCAGAGGGCTTGCTGAAAATTCTGGCACTTCCTTATCTGCCATGGTATGTTTATTTGATGGAAAACAGTGCTGTGTAAATACATAGCTCTTGCTCAACAAAATCTGTACCCACCAAAGATAAAATAGTCTCTTTCTGAAGAACTCAATTCTGCACCAATCTTTTCTCTTCAGCTCCATTTTTAACCATTGCTGGTTTTCATTAGATGGAGATATTTATGTAATCCAGCAGAACAAACCTACCTCCGAGGCTTTTCATCTATACAGTACTACATTAGAGAGGAAGCAGATCCAGCAAAAAATAAAATGGAAATTTATATTGCACCCTTTTAGAATTTAATTAATTAATTTATTTATTTATTTACAAGGAGAAAGAGAAAAAGAAAGAGGAAGAGAAAGAACAGGCATGGCAGGGCTTCTAGCCCCTGAAAACAAACTCCAGATGCATGTGCCACTTTGTGTATTGGGTTTTACGTGGGGACTGGGGAATTGAACCCATTTGTTAAGCGCATTAATTGCTGAGCCATTTCTCCAGCCCCATATTACACCTGTTTCTGTGTCTTTTGCCTTTAACAACCTTACCTCATAGCAATATTGTATTAAAAAGAGACAACTCACTGTGCTTTGTTCAAAGCCATAATTCCCCTTAAGGATCATTGAAGAGATTGCTGCCTGAGCAACTGAGAGCCTATGTTTGCCCACAGACAATGAGCACAACACCATAAACTCTCCAGACACCAGGATGGGATCCACAGAGAAGGGATGCCATTTGCACATTAGGAGGTCATGTTCTCTTTCCTGACTTGAGATGTCCATTGGGTCTGGAATAAAGAATAATTATGTCACTCTGGTTTTTCTCGCCCGATGAATGCTTTCCTTTTCTTGCTATGGTTTTCCAGCTTCTTCCCCAGCCCCTGATATCTTGGAATGCTTCCTTCCAGGACATCCCTTCATCCCTCCAGCCAGGCCTCAGGGTCGGGATGCCCTGTTCCCTGATGGGCCACCATCTCAGGCTTGTCCTTCCTGGGTTACCAGCTGTAACTCTGCGCTCTGTTCAGGTAGAATTCATATGACACACAATTAATTCATCCAATTAAGTATGTACAGTTTGCTGATTTTTAACATAAGTAGAGTTATACAAGTATTACCACAAACTAATATTAAGATGTTTTCATTACCCTAACAAGAAAAATCGTTAGTTTTCACCAACCACCATTTCCTCCCATTCTCCATCCCTCGACATCCTGTAACATTCTTGTTTATAGATTTGCCTATTCTCTATTCCTTTAAAGAGAATCTGACAGTTGAATGTGCTTTGTGATTGATTCTACTTACCATAAGTTACCCTAGATAAATTCATGCCACAGCACACATCTATACTGCATTATTTGTATTATATGATAATATTCTATTTATAGATTCACAAAACTTCTATTTGTACCTTCATCATCATTGTACCTTCATCATTTGGATTCGTCAGTTTAACTGCTATGAATAATGTCTCTGTGAATAATCGTGTTTTAGTGTGGCCATGTTTTCATTCCTGCTAGTTATACATAACAGGGTGGAATTGTTGGCACATGGGAGTGTTTTGTGGTGATTATTTTGGTTCTATAGCCGAAACCCAGGCCTCTTGCATGTCAGGTAAGCACTACTGATCGATACCATCATCCCCACAATTCGTATGTTGAAACTTTGAAGAACTGTCAGAATATGCTTTGTAGCATCTACTAAACTTTGTATTCCCATTAGCATTGTATAAAATTCCAATTTCCCACATCGTCACCAACCCACATGATTATATTTTTATTACAATCATCACAGTGTATAGAGTAGCATCTCATTGTGGTTTAAAGGAGATTTTCTTTGAAGTCCGCTTTCCAAGCCTGGAGTGTGGGAAGGATTCTGAGTATAATTCCTTGGATCTTGGGGATGAGGCCCTGACATCCAAGCTCTCCAAAGAAAATGTCTTTGGAGATCATTCTCTTAACTGCTAGCTCTGGAACATTCTATCTCTAAGAAGGAGTCACCACGCTGGGTTTTTCTCACCAGGTTTCTCACTAGTTCTTCATATTGAGGAAGGGTCTTTGCCCTGATTTTCATATGTTGCACCTGAAATCTTTAGTTCACAGCCAATCTGTCTATTTAATATTGGGTTATGAATGAATTGTGTTTATCTTATCATTTGCGGCTGTAGGGATAAAGGTTAGAGTCTTGAGTGTACTAGGTAAATGCTCTTCCATCAAGCTACGTCTCCAACCCCTGAATAATCTTTACATGAATGGGCCTTCTCTTTATTATCTATTCCCAGCTATCTATTTCAGGTGCATACCTTGTAAACATCACTTGAATGCATTTCTCATTTCAACCCTTAAATTAACTGAATTTGATAATTTGAAACAACTAGTTTCCTGGAAGAAAAACAAATAAGCAAACAAGAACAAAAGTTGGAGAGCTGGCTGAG
Source organism: Zapus hudsonius (assembly GCA_004024765.1). NCBI lineage: Eukaryota > Metazoa > Chordata > Mammalia > Rodentia > Dipodidae > Zapus > Zapus hudsonius. The sequence continues at coordinate 32,891 of PVHP010005678.1, forward strand.
CAGTTAAGAACACTTCCTGTGCAGGTCTGCAAGGACTTAGAAGACTATGAACTAGATCCCCAAGTCCCACTAAACATCTGGGCATGATGACTTGTGTCTATAACTCTAGTGCCATAGGAGTGCAGAGCCCTAAGACTCTCCCAAGCTCAGGGATCAGTAAGAGACTCCAGCTCAAGTAAAACTGGGCAGAAGGACAAAGGAGCAGAACAGCTGACATTCTGCTCTGGCCACTGCAGGAGAACAGACCCCTGTGGCAGGCAAGCCCACGTGGCCACACATACGAGCACACACGCAAAGAAAAGGAAAAAAGCAGTCTTAAATCACAAATGAGTGTTTACGTGTAATGATCTTTTTTTTTTGTTTGTAAATGGCTCTTCTTTACCTTTTCTTTTTAAAAACTTACCTTTTTAAAGTGAAATGAGTTTGAGATGGCTAAGATATCTATAATGGAGCAGAATGTAACCGCTAGAGAGAATATTGGAAAAAGGGAAATATAGAGAAATAAAACCCAACAAAGGAACAAGTAACATTTACAAATACATGAGGTAAGCATAGATTTTTTTCTGAACTCCCTAGATGTTCAAACAAAAACAGAAATATGACCAATTTTATAATCTAATATATTTCTATACTATAAAAATGTATTTGCCCAGGACAATACTTTTCCTAAAAGAATAATAAATGTCTCCAATGTGTTCTTAATAATAGGGGTGTTACATGAAAATATAGACCAAAGGCAATAGATTCTAAATAAATACTACTTCTCCAAAAGCTCTTTCTTTGACCACATCTCACATATCTCACAGATGAAAGCTAAGGTTGTTTTTATAAAATAGATAGAAGCACATCTTTCATTTTTATTTTTCATTTGAACTTGGCTACCTTTGGTCTTGCATGGATACCTGAATACACTTTGAATCTAGTGATTACTATTTTAACAAAAATTCTGATAGTAAACTTAGGGACTAATTTTGCTGATGATTCATCTATGGGATAAACATGGATATTTGTGCATATAGTTGCAGCTTCTTTCTCAGTTCTTTTTTTTTTTGTTTGTTTGTTTGTTTGTTTTGTTTTTCGAGGTAGGGTCTTGCTCTAGCCCAGGCTGACCTGGAATTCACTCTGTAGTCTCAGGATGGCCTTGAACTCACAGTGATCCTCCTACCTCTGCCTCCCGAGTGCTGGGATATAAGGCGTGTGCCACCATGCCCGGCTTCTTTCTCAGTTCTTGTATGAATTTTTAAACAAAAAAATTTTTTTCCTTAAAACTTATGGACTGATGGTTGGTATAAAATTTAGACATGTGAGTATCCATTCTTTGGCATTCTCTACATTTTGTAGGAGACCGTAGCTTCCTTTCTCTGTGTTTTTCTTCATTTTCAGGAAGGAAAGAAAGGTGAGTATAAAAACAAAGAGTTAAAAATTCCAGATTGTAATGTGTACTCAGGGGTGGCTTACCACAAAAACAAGATGTAAAGCAAAAAGGGAAAGAATCATATGGTCTAGTTAACTCAAGTTTTATAAGGAAAATTGAGTCATTCCAGGAGTTGTAAGGATACTTAACCAAGTGTAAGTGGCACAGGGAGAGAACACCTCTACTTCTGGAAAAGCAACAGCCCCTCTGAAAGGGCTGCCTCATATGTGCAGAGGAAATCCATGCTGGGCACAGGAGCTCCCAGTCGAGGACCTGGAATAAGTGGACCAAGCTTCTGGCCTCAGGCATTTGTAGTTAGGTTTCAATCCGAGTCAAAGTGAATGTTCTTCCTGTATCAGTGATGCTCAGGGTTTTGCTGTTAACCAGAGCTGTGCAGAAGAGGAAGAGCAAACGTTTGAGTGTGCATGGCTTGCTTAATGGATACATTCTGCTATTTTCAGAGATATTTTATCCATAATTATTTTATAAGAAGGCATTTGGGGATAAATACTCCCTGGTGAGAAAAACAAATGGTTTTGTCTTTAATAAATCAAAATCAGAGAAGCACTTCCTAAATGTTTACCCACTGCAATGGTGAAGGAAAATAGTACATCTTAATTTTGAAGCTGTTCAGTCATTTCAAAATACAGAGTCTGGGGAAAAGAACAGACAAATCTCTACCAAGAAGGATGCTAACACTCCTTGAATCCAAACACTTGTAGAGTCCGGCTGATGGAAACAATATTACTACTTTCAAAAGCAGCTGCTTTTTCTCCCTCCACTTTGTGCGTTGTTGTTGAGGGGGGGCATGTCTCTGGATGTCCCCCCACAATGGATCTTACAATCTTTCCATCCCCTCTTCTGCTCAGTTCCCTGAGTCATGGTGGGTGAGTTTTACGTCTGCTTTATTGTTGACATCTTAAGATTCTCTGGATCTTTGCTCTGGGTTGTGTTGGGCATCCTTGTTGCCTGTCTCCATTGACCCTTCATGGGTTATCAGACTTGCTGTTGTGTTTGGTCTATTTGTCTCATCACTTTCTCATTGGTTGCATTTGGGCCCTGTGTGAAGGCTACGTGTGGTTTGTCTTCTGCCAGGATGCCAGTCTTCATCCAGTCAGTGTCTTGTTGGTGGAACTGAGTTGTCCCCGGCTCTCTCACTGCCTTCTGAAAAATACAAACAGAATCTCCATCAGAGAGTGAGATCAATATAGGTTAAATGAGATAACATTGCTATTTTGGCTAGATTCTAATGAGTGTATCTCTCTGTAGCTCTCTGGTAGTGGGAATTTCCTCTAGGAGCCTGGGTTCTTGGTCCCCATAGGATTTTGCCATGGATCCCAGGTCCAGTTAAGAGCTCCTTGCCACTGAGTGGATCTCTTAGCCAATCAGTAAGCTGTTGATTACCCTCTTAGGTTTAGTGCCACTATTGCACAGATGAGCACTTCTTGACTTGCTGGTCTCTTCCATACAGCCCTGTGTTCAGCATTCTTGTGACAACTGTCTATATTGTTTATCAGTTGTCTCTGCTTTCTCCAAATAACATTGACCAATTTCCCCTGGCTGCTCAGGTAACACCTTCCAGTGCTACACATGCTACCATCTGGGAGCTGGTTACCTTTCTGGATCTAGCAGGATCTCTTGGTGTTGTTTGATGACACTCTGTGATTTCTCCAGCAATATGGTCTTACCTTAGGCCTGGGGCAGGTATTCAAGAGCTTTGACAGAAGTCTGTCATGTTTTGGGGACCTTGTGGGTCTTTGATCAACAGCTCAGAACCAACAGCTATTGGAAAGGAACCAATAACTGGGACAGGGAGATGCAGGCCTGAGCAATTATTCTTGAGGTTAGGTTTCCTCCCATTATATTTATGGCCCCTCATACCAGGTGGTGCTCTCAGCTTCCTCAGTAACTTACTGTATTAAAGCTAGGGTTTTATGGTGTCAATTCATTGTTAGTTTAGTTTACTATATGAGTCCCCCCCACACTCCCATTCAAACTGACTACCTCTGGTGCAGTTCATAACCCCCTATCCTGTGGACAGATCCAGTATGTGCACCGAGGAAGGACCCCAGTGAGTAGGGGACAGAGAGGATAGAAATGGGGACACATTCACAAGATTTTCTCATACAATGTATATACTTATTCATACAATAGATATAAAATATTAAAATATTTAAGGAAATTGAAAAAACTAAAAATAAATAAAAATGAAAAAATAAGAGTAGCTGCTTGTTACCACAGTTGAGGAAGGAGCCATCTGAGTGAATTATTATTGATTACTCTTTCTTCCCCTCAGTACTTCCAGGCACCTTATTCAGTAGGCATTCAAGACATACATGTAGGATGAAAGAATGAGGAAGACTCAACTGCCTAGTTCATGCTGAGGCATAGAGGAGACCACATGCCAACTAACACTAGAAGCATTTTTACTGTCAGGATTTCCCTTCTATGTTTTCAAAGTTGATACTTCTAAGTACATGTATCCAAAATTTCAAATTAATGGAATTAGAATCTCAAGGAGATATTCACACTCTCATGTTCAGTACAGCATCATTGACAATAGCCAAGATGTGTGAACAAGTTAAATATTGATGAACAGATGAATAAACACAATGTATCGAATATATACCATGCGATATTATTCAGCCTTATTAAAGAAGGCATACAAATTACCTTCGTTTCCATTTCTCCATTGATAAAATAACAGCTATTACAGAATGTACTTCAGAGTATCCATGAATATTAAATAAGAATTTACATTTTAACTTATTTCTCAACAACAGTAAACAATAAAAGTATGTGCAAAAATTTAAAACACTTTATTTTAATGTTTAACTATTTTGTTGAATTTTCTATGATATTTTCTCAACATGTCTTAGTATTATCATAAAATAAGAATCAGACGAGCCACAGAAAGAAAAATAGTTCATGCATCTCTCATATGTGGATCTCTTTATTATGTATGTTCTTTATACAGGAGCAAGTGAAGATCCAGTCCAGGAAACTACAAAGGAGTCCATGAGATGAGAAAGAAGAGTGGGCATTTAGGGGAGACTGTGAGCAAGTTACCAGAACACATGTGATATAGAAGTAGGAAGAGAATTGGAGTTGGGAAGGTAGAATGGTCAGTTAAGGGGTGTCAGGGAGATTGAGGATGGGAGCAAGAGTGGGGTACAATCAACCAAAACTGTGTATGGAAACTGGGTGACTTTGTATGCTAATTAAAAATAAGTAAATAAAAAGAAAAAAAGCATCAGATGAGCCTGAATTAATAATTTCATATTTGTGTCTAAATACTAACTTATCTTTTGGAAACCATGGGCAGTCTCTCAATAAAAAAAAATGTTAAACCGGAATAAAATGAATTAATGACAAGTTTAAGAAGCCAAACCGATGTGTTAGTCCATCATCATTGTACTGCTGCTGTCTATGCTCGTAAAATAGTTGACAGGAAGTGTCTCATTTACACTTGTTTTAGGGTATCTGCTCTGTGTCAGGTCTTCTCTAGATATCAGTGGGAAGCCAGTACCTATCAAAGTCCTAGCTCTCATGGAACTCCTGCAATGGGGGAGCAGAGAAGCAATAAACATGAAAGTCATAAATCACAACATTAGTCGAGGTGCGTGCAAGCGAGCAGAGTGATTAAGGGAGTGAAATATGTTAGTAGTGCTCCCTGCTTGGGGAAGTGGGAGGAACTTTGCAAAAGTCTAGAAAACAGACACCAACAAACTTCCCACTTGCCTGAGGCAGGAGCATGCTTACAGTGCTTACCAGACAGGAGGTGGGCATTGGGTTTGTGGCAGAGAGAGTGGTCCCAAGTGAAGGCAGGTAATAGGCAGATTTTGCAGGTCTCAGAGCACATCAGTCTATAGGTTGCACATGAAGCATGCTGGCCTTGCTTCATGTGCAAGGTGAGAAGTGGGAAATCACAGATGGAGTCTGACAATCAAATGAGCTAGTGATCCCATCAAAATGAGGCATTCATACAGCACTAACCAAAACAGGCTTCAAAGCATCCGCTCACTCCCTCACTGTGAGAAAATGCCAGAAGGGTTTGCAGAGATGTTCTTAATTCAGTCCTTCCTTCCCCAAACACTCTCCAGGACACAGCTCTTCCATTCATGGCCTGTAGTAAGATGATGTGGAGACAGTTTGGGTGCATAAGCCCTCTCCTCACCCACACGCCCCCCACAAAGAGCAGCTGGGCTGTGGAATTAGTGTTAGGTCAGTTTTTAAACTCTTTCTACCTAAGAGAAGGCACAAGCCAAGTGGTCCAGCTCTCAGATTACCACCAATAGGAAGGGCAACCTGCCATAGACATTATTGCAAAAGTACTATTGCTTTTACTGAACTTCTTATTTTTATTTTAATAATTAGAAACCTTGTATGTATAATTCCTGGGTAGGCACCACCGTTTCCCTCCTCCCTGTCCCCATTCCGTGAGGGCCCTCCTGAGTGGGATTGCTGGAATGCTCCATGAAATGGAGGGTGTGAGTTGTGTAAGCAGAAGACATTTAGTTTTGGGGGGTCCTCTGGATATTCCCCCCACCATGGCTCTGCTGCCCCCTCTTCCACAAAGTTCCTTGAGCCATGGTGGGTAAAGTCAGTTTTAGTGTACTTATTCATATTTGACAGGAGATGTTTTTCAGCCTGTACTTTCTCTGAATCAGGCCAATGGTGTGATGATGTTCTTGATTTCTCTGCAAAGACTTCTTGTCCTACAAAGGAGAACAGGGCAAGAGTTAGGCTGAGTTGGCTAGCTAGTTATCCAGATAGTTCATTGGTTCTTTCCAGTATATACAAATGCATCCAACGCAGAGTATCTGATGTAGGATTAGCCAGATTTTTGAATCTGTAATCTACTCTCATTTGTGAATATTCCCTATGTAGAGTGGTGTTTATTTCTTTGCTCCCCACCCCCAACTTCACCACCTTCTGTTTGCCAAATAGGGCAGTTGAACTTGGAGTCTTGCCCAGCTAGCTATTAGAACTTAGGCCCATTCAAGTTCCTGGCTGATAATTCTTTTTAATTATCCATGAATGTTTAAACACCCTCTGGCTCTACCCCAATCTCATTCTGGCAGCTGCCGAATTCCAGTGGTACTCAATCAGAGGTGATTTTTTTCTCCCGAGGGAACTTTTGGAAAAGTCTAGAGACCTTTTGATTGACACATGGGTTGAGATCAGGGATGTCGTCCAACATCTTACAGGATGAGAGAAGACCTGGATCACAAAGAGTTATTTGGCCCCAAATGCCAATAATGCCAAAAATTAAAGAACTTTAACCAACTTTTCCCCAAATGCCCAAAGTAGCACATCAGTTTGTTAGTTACCATAGGAGGAGTGGAATTAATGTTCTGGAAAATTCAAGACTGGGGGTAACTTGTGACATAAGTCAGTAAAGACTTCCATGGGTGCTCTGCTGTTTCAGGGTGCTTGCTATCAATGCAGGAAAACCCGTCATGCAAGTGACTGAAGAGAGGTCATGATTATAGCATGAGTTTGATGAAATGCTCTGCATTATTTCTGAATGGCCCTCTGGATGGACTGATACATCTCATCAAAATAGAGAAATCTTGCCTTAATAATAATTCCCCTGACTTAGAGAAAGACACCCTGTTCTAAGCTGGGCCCTCACAGGCCAGCAGCAGAATGTGCCAGATACTTTTTGTAGGGTAAAACCTCCACAATACATAGTATAGCCTTGTTTGAGTAATGTATTCTTCATGAGGAGCTGTTATGTTAATTTATTAAACTTGAGTGCATCAAGGAATAAAATAAGTAAAATTCCCAACATATTGGAGTGAGGTTTCTAATTTAGTGGACTTGGTATTTTTTAAGCTTATGGCAGTCTGTATACAGATAGTGAAAAGTAAAGGCTATAGATGTAGCTAGTGTAAATTGTAGCTGGACTTTTTGAACGGATGGATGTTCCGGTTGCCCTCCTCCTGGATCTATTGAATTTCCCTTCTTGTTTATATGCGTGTATATATTCTGTGACTGAAAGTCTGTGCTTGAAATCTAGTTTGAAAGAAAGAAGCATTTTTCTTCAGGCATGACTCTTTTTTGTAGACCACCTACATTTCCTGGCAAGCCTATAATGAACCATTTGATTCTATTACTTCATCCTCAATTTATGAGGTATTTCTTTTTTATTATTATTATCTGCTTATTTTCTTTTTTCTGTTTTGTTCTTGAGTACCCAAAACCTATGTTCTGGGACTTCCAGGTCTAAAGAGTTTTGGGGTATGTTTCCTTTTTCTTCCTGTTCTTTGGGGGCTTGAGGAATCTTGTTGGTTCATTGTTTCTGTGTCCTGTTCGCTGGAGATATGGAGGAAATGGTGCCAGAGCTGAGGTAATCAGTGACTGTGTCTGCAGCACTCAGCAGTATGCAGCTCAGATCAGGGCACAGCCACCAAGACACGTTCATTGGCACAAGTGTGAATCACCTGTCTTCCTTTAAACCTGGAAAGAGACGATACCAAGGCCAACCTAATCCATGTTACTGAGTCCAGCTATTCCTGGGCTAACATGTGACAACTTTATACATACTACCTTCCAAGCACAAGGTGAGATGACTGATTTTTTTTTCCAAAAAGATGTAATTCAGATGCCAGGGAACACATTTCTGTATCTGTGTTTTGCTTTAGAGAATATATTCTTTCTTGTTCTTTATTTGAATAATGTTTCTTCATTTTCAAACTTTTCTTTCTTTGTGTGTGTGTGTGTGTGTGTGTGTGTGTGTGTGTGTGTGTGTGTGTGTGTATGTGTGTGTGTATGGGAGTGCAAAGGTCCCTTGCTGCCACAAGGGTTTTGCATCAAGCCTTCTGTGGGTGGCTGTGGAATTGACCCCAGGCCAGCAGGCTTTGTAAGCAAGTGCCTGGAATCCCTGAGCCATCTCCTCAGACCAGAATATCTCATTCTTGATGCTTTGGGTACAACATCAAAATGTCCAGTGAGGCTTCATTCCTTTGTAACCATACAATCCTTCTTGCTACACTTTTGAAAACTTTGCTTTGGTTCCAATAAGGCCCTGGAAATTCTTTCTTTGATCAGTCATCCTGTGGTAACTGGAACTTGGCTTACACAAAACAGACTGATAATACTGCAGTGGGAGCTTGACTCAAGGGCTCAGTGGACTTGGCAGTCTGACTAGAACTCAGTTGATTTGAAGGCCAGGCCTGGCTTAAATTTAGCCAGGAAAGTCATTTATCAATATTAATTGATTCACAAAACTTGGCTATGTGTGTTTTTGAATATACTGAGGATTTTGCTATCTTTTAGGTATGTTTTGACTCATTTATAAGAATCAAGAAATTAAGATTATAGGATTCACAGCAAGCTCAGTCACGTTCTTTTCTTGTCATTTTGGAGAGTGAGGCTTATAATCAAGGATGACAGGTGAGATGCAGGGCTGGGTGACAGTTTTCAATCGTGTCTGTCAAGTAGATGAATGCAGGGACCCTGGCCTGAGATGACAGTGGCTTTCCTTTAAAAACACCCTTGTGCTTTGTGTCTGCATTATTCACTCTCATTCCATTTGTAACAGTTTTACATTTGAAGACATTATTTTTCTCTCAGAAGATGTTCCCTGGGTACACAGTTGAGTACTCAGCAATAGGAAACTAGTTATAGATTTAAAAGGGTTAATATGCACAGTGAGTAAAAATAATGACAATAAGAAATATCCTGGAAATATTCCAGAAAAGAGAATTATGTGATTCCGAAATTACAAAGTGTGGGGTTGCAGATATAGCATGATATAGAGCACTTTCCTACCATATATGAGGCCCCAAGTTCAATCCTCCCTGCCAGAGAAACAAAAAGTAAAAATAATTATAAATTTTGTGGTCTAATAGTGAGAATTGCACTTGAAAATACTGTATATGACCAGAGTTTCTTGTCAACCTGCAAATGATTTATTTTAGTGCTGTTTGCAAAGCATGAAACACAGAGAATCACTGAGGGATGAAAAATTTTTAAATGAAAGGGAAGGGTGATCCTTTCAAAATTAAGTCTTGGAGGAAAATGGGGGGAGACATATGTGGAGAATGCAACTACCGACAGGTGCTCTCTGGAAAAAGCAGAGTTAGATGGGAAGGTGCCGGCCTGTTGGCATGTGCCCACTCCTGAAGCTTTCTTGGGCAGGAAATATCAGGTAAATCACACCTGTCTTGAGAAATAGTCAACAGACTTGGGCTTCCTAAGAGATTTTATTTTTATCTCAAGCATTTGGCTTTGTTTTATTATTATTATTATTATTATTATTATTATTATTATTATTACTAGGCCAAGCAGAGATAAGAATGGAGGATTTGAAAAGAATTAGTTTTAGATTAAATAAGAAAAAAATTTTGGAGAAATGGAGATTTTTAACATACAACCAAAAGATTTGCAAGCATCTCATTGACTGTTTATTGTCTTGTTTACTGTCCATTTGGGTTGCTTCGTTTTGATAAATAGGCTTTATACAGATTTGCTTAAATCCCCCCTGACCTCATTACCCCAACCTTCTTCTATAACCACTTTAAACTCCATGAGCAGCACGCATCCCTCTGCACAGTTTTGGGGAGCTGTAAACACCATCAGGGAAGACGGCGCTTTCATCCATTCATTTGTATTTCAGCATAATATGTCTGGGGATTTGCCCACAGTTATTAATCCCTTTCCTTCAGCAAAATGTTGACTTTGGGACAAAGTTGTTTCTGCTGCGATCCTGATAAGAACTTGCACATTTTTGTCACTGCAACTCAAGTAGCACTTGGCTGTTCAGCTGCAGCCTGACTCCCAGGCCCAGAAAAAAGTAAGAGGTCGGGGGCTGGACATTCAGCAGACACAAGATGTGGGGTAACATCCACCCTTCATTTTTCTTTCCCCTCGTATACTGCGTGTGACGGATGATTCCAATAAGCACTCGACTATCTCCTACTTTGTTCTTTCAACAGACTACTTATTTCCTTGAGAGCTTATTTTGGCACATGAGTAATCAGCAAACTGAGTGAAATCAAGGAATATCAGGGGATCTTTGACCCCCACGTCAGATGATCACAACTGGCTTTTATTCTTCCCCATCTGTGAACATGCTTTCAAAGCTTTCATTATTGAGAGAATTCTACATGATTTTTATTTATTTTTTTTAATTTTGTTTTTTAATTTGTAGATCAGGAAATGCAGACTGGACCGGTATTTCTCCTGGCCCTCTGTTCAAAAGTTAGAATTCATAGATTGACACTGCTTTGCTTTTTCTCCCTCAAAACTTTGTTTGGATTCATTTCTTGTCTCACTATTGACTATTATTGATCAGACACATAAGTACTTTGATTTAGCTTTTCTAGTGGATATGTTTACTGATTCTTAGAAGACTGAGTTCTCTCTGGGGAGAATTAAACAATGGTGTAGAGTGATGGCTCATGTCATACAGCAATGAACTTCAGTTCCCATTATCACCAACCCCCTTCCACTTTTATGGCTTTGAATTTCTACTTGTAGTTTACACCAGGAGTCAGGAAACTATGCCTCGATGAGCAACGATGCTATTCTTAACACAGAAAGTCCTGGACTGGATGTTAGGTATGGTTTCTTGCTTTGATTTCATGACCAAAGTCAATGTGAGTCTATGGATAGCTTACTTCACTTTGATGAGATTCTGCATTCTCAGCCGCAAAATTAAGTAGGCTTAATTATTAGATCAATGGTTCTAGAACTCAAATGGGCAACAAAACACCAGGCCTTGACCCAAGTTAGGCTCGGATGGAAATGTGAGAAATGGCTTTTTTTTTTTAACAAGGCCCCAAATGATATTAATGCTGCTTGTCAGAAATCACTTTGATAATCACTGCATTGGGTGGTTTCCCTGACCACATCCAATAAGATAGAAGTTAGCTTCCTACTCGGGAGCTACAGTAGTCTTTTTTGGAGCTGCTAAGTTTATTGGCCATGGCAAGTATTGTTGAAGAAGTAAACCAATAATGGATTTTGACAAGAGTAAGCATTTGGGTAAATAAAGTCATATGAATTGAGAATGATGTTGTTAGGAACTCTAAACTTGTGGTAAAAGACGTGCCCTACATCTGTGTTGGACTCAACACCAATGGGAGCGTCTGGAGGCAGCTAGGCGTGTGGTTACAGTGATGAGTTCACAGTAGGTGACACGACATATTTCATCAGTTGTACCTTCATAGTAAACCCAAGAGAAAAAGAATTGAATGATTTCATAACTTAAATGCTGACACATTAATTAATAAATTTTCTTGGTATTGTTTTGATTAATATAGCTTTTAATGCCAGGTAGGCAATCGTCTATCCTTAACATAAACTTAAATAAAACAAGTTCCAATTGTAGCATTATCTCTACAATCCTTCATGAATAGTAAAATGAACTAATTTTAGAAATAATATCAGCTAATATTTGTAGTGGTTTGATTGTCTAGATTCTTAATAAACTCCATTAGTGAATGTGGAAAGCATTATCTCATTTATTTCATATCCTACTATGGGGTCAATCCTCACTCACTCAAGGACCAAAATATATGGTGTCTAGACAAATGTAGAAATAAAAATGGGACCAATTAACACAAATTATTTGGGATCTTTTTGAATGCTCAGGGATGGGGCCATAAAAGGAAATATCTAAAGTCTATCAAATTTTTATTCTAGTCTATTGACAAAAAGTGAATTTTCAAAAATATATTGTTAAGAAAGAATCACTTAGGAGAAGTTTAAGTTAGTTGATTTAGTGAAGTATTTTGTGTAAAAATCTGATCAAGAAATATCAAAAAAGTTCTAAGAATATCAGTATTCACAAGAAGGAATAGAGATATCAAACGAAGAATAAGTAGTTATAAAAATGATTTCAAAGAACTGAATACCTGTTCTCTCTCTCTTCCTCTCTCACATACAAATACACACACACAAGAGAGAGGAAGATGGAGAGAGAAGAGAGAGACAGGCAGACAGATACACATACAGAGACACAAGTTTGGTTTCTGACTCTGCTCCTGGCTGCTTGCTTCTTACAGTATATACTTAGTGAGAATTTGTCAGTAAAAAATCCACCAACAATAGATGTTGAAGAGAATGCAGGAAAAAGGAACCCTCATTCACTGCTGGTGGGATTGCAAACTTGTACAACCCCTATGGAAAGCAGTGTGAAGGCTCTTGAAAAAGATATACTGGGCATTGTCTCATAACAAAATAAGAAGTAAATTGCTATTTATTGCTACACTAAGAATTTTTACAGTTATGGATTAACCATAAAACAATCCAATTTAGTAATTAATTGGCATGTTTTCAAATCTTAAGGATTTTTCCCCAAGGCATAGATCAAATTTTTTCAGTAAGTCTAGATTTTTTCCAAATATTTAATTCTAATCCATTTTACTCTACAAATGGAAACTTTATACATGATATTTAACCACTTCTTATAGTAAAGTGGAGACATTCATCCTCTGCACAAAGAATTTATTTTTCATATCATTGTCCTCATATCAGTATAAACAGTCTGGGTTTGAGATGACATTTGGAAACATTTGTTCTAATTACTTCAATGCTTTTATATTGCAAAGTGTCAATAAGCAAAAGGTTAATAATAATCATAAGAGCAGCCTGACAGCTGTTTGAAATGATGTCACCTTGTTCTCATCCCACCCTTCCCCAAGCAAATTGGCCTTAGAACCTCCCTTCCCAATAGCTAGCTTGCTGTGTAGTTTATACTGGGGAATTGCAGTGCGGATTCCAAGAAAACCGTCAAGATCGCTGTGTTGAGTGTGTTGCTCATTGTTTTTAGGAGGTCAGTATTGGAGGCATGTAGCTGAAAGCCTCGAGTCTTACTTTCTGTGCCAATAATTAGCAGGAAATAACAGACTTGGCAAGTTCATCCACAAAGCAATCCTGGGGTACCAAGGGGAGAGAGTGAGTTCTATTAATGTCTTTCAACAGCCACTTATAAAACACCTCACTGAAGATGTTAAAATATTGGCTTCTGTCCCTTTGTGACTCCTTTTCAAATGTCGCAGTGAGCCCAGGTCATCCTTGACCATTGTCTAAGCCAAAATAATGCATATGGGCAAATAATAAGAAAGAAATGAGAAATATTAAAAAGACAGACCAAATGAAAAAAAATGCCTAATGATTTATTAACTATAAAGAATTGACACAAATATATTAAGTCAAAGAAAGGTATGAAGATTTCTTAAGAATTCCTTCTCTATTTTCTAAGCCTTTTCCTGGAGGCAGAAAATTCTCTATGCAACAAGAATGACTAGAGAGCATAATTAATATTTCTATGAGCTTCAAAAAGTTCAGCCACATGTACATGCAGCAGAGTCAGGGATAAGTGCACACCCTGACCTTGACACCTCAGGTTCTGCCTCTTCTGAACACTTCTTTCAAGGGTTTTTCTTTAAAGGCAGGATTTGTGGTTCTGAAAAGTCATCAAAATGATAGTAGAATAACTCAAAAGCAGAGAGACCTTTGCTATGTATCCTTCACAGAGGAAATTGACTTCATGCTGTGCACACTCTGACTAGGTGCTTATGTGCCTTTCAATTTTCTAAAGAATGCTTTGAATTCTTGTACTGTTCTTAGGAGGCTCTGAGGCTTTAGATAATCATCCCAAGGAAAGACCCAAAGTCTGAAGACATTCATTCTCTGTGACACCCCGCCAAAGCCCTTTACAAATGCATTTCCTCAAAACTATACTGTGATCAGATGCCCCAAAGCTGTGGTTACAGAGACAGAGGCAATATACAAAAACCCCTAGGATTGTATTTTAGTTTGAGATAGCTAGACGCTACCACACTGCTGTTTTCTCGTGATAAGCTGAGCGTGATTAGAATTTCCCCGAGTGTCCCTGTGAGGGTCACTTTGGCTGTACATGTGAAAATGCTTTGTGCACACCTCAGATTGGTATAACCCAGGTCCCCACAGGCTGGGGGCTATAGCCAAGTGTGAGTGAGGCTTGCTCTGCCACATCCAGCATGCTGTCACTTCAACTAGGTGATTCCTGTTTTCAAGTTAGCAGATATGTCAAGATGTTCTCTCACCTACTGTTTTTCTTGGTTGGTGTTTAGGTAGTGATTAAATCATGTCTATGCTGGTAGAAAGAGCAACAATTCAATCAAACAGCTAAGTGAGGCAGAATGACAGTTAAAGATGGTGATCCTCATGTCCAAGTTATCCTTCTGTCCCAAAATGAGGGGTCCTCTCTTCGACACCAAAACCTTTTCAAAGTCCTATCTCATCTTACACCCTTCTTAATAAACAATGTCAAGTATTTAGAATAGGTAACTTTAAATCAGAGAAAAACATTGAAAAATTATAACTTAATAGTGGCATCATTTGGAGGTATGAGGAGCAAGAAGAGGTAAATTATTCTGAAATAATTTATTATGTATTATTTATTATGTCTATTATGTATTCCAGACTATCTTTAAGCTAATAACACACTCCTTCCTCAGCCTTCTGAACATAGAATTTCAGGTGCGTACACCATGCCCTTCTCATGGGTTATATTATAACTTAATATAGGCTTGTGGTAGTGTGAGTGGATGCCCCACAGTAGAGTCAGGAGTTTCATTAAAAGCTTTTCTCCAGGGGCCTGGCTGGAGGAGGTATTGGTGGACCCTGGGTTTCAACCCTAAGGTGTTACTGGAGGCAGATCTGCAATTCCCAGGAGCTCTGTCTGGAGTCCCTGCTGTGTGGCTGCCAGAGTGTGCTTGCTTTTGGAGGTGCTGGTGGTGGTGGTTTCTCTCTCTCTCTCTCTCTCTCTCTCTCTCTCTCTCTCTCTCTCTCTCTCTCTCTATCTCTCTCTCTCTCTTTCTCTTCTTGGACCTGTGAAGGGGTTAGGGAGTTTCACCATTATGGAACTTCCCCTAAATCTGTGGCTTCAATGCATGCTTTCCTCCCATAAACTGTGCCAGCTTTGGAGATTGATCCCAGAAGTGTGTAGCTGACTATGACACCTGAGAATCTGGAATTCTAATGCCCAAATATGGGAGCAGATGAGTCCCAACCCAGGAAAAAGGGAAGTCACCTTTTCTCTGTCTTTTGCTCTATCTGGACCTTCATTGTGTAGGAGGCATAGCAATATGCTCAGCAGACATGCAATGCTTCAACAACTATCTGGGTATCACAAAGTCCAAGCAAATGGGCCCTACAGTTAATCATCACATAAACCAAAGACTACGTACCAGGTATCAAAGGGACATCATATTTTGTATTTAGAAAGCTCAGAAATGTGACAGCATGATCTGGGATGAAAACAAGTCATTCTCCTTCGAATCCCAATCAAAACCTGTCCCTGTAGAAGTTTTCTGTCATAAACAAGACCTCCAGAACATTTTTGCTAACTTAATTAGTGCTACATAGCCAGCTCATTGTCTTAATCTTGGTTTCATTAACACAGGGGAGACAGGTGAAGGTAAGTGAGAAGCCAGGGATCTGATAGTTATGACTATTTTTGAGCATTTATTTCTACTCTCTTGTGTAAATTTATTCTTTTTTGATGTTAAAATTCTTTCTGTTTTGATCATGAATTTTGTTATCTCTGATATATACCTCTTTATATATTTACTTTTCCTAAATGCAGAATTAATGACTTTCCTATCCACCTATTTTGCCTATGATTTAATTTATATGGTTTTATTTACCTAGCCTTATCAAACCAAAGAAATAATTGAGAATAGAATTGAATGAGTTTTCAAACTGGTAGACATTACTGAAGAGCTCCAATGATGTCAATGAATAATGATTCTCTGCCATAGTGGGCAGAGAGTCTGACAAGGGGGCAACAATTCCCTCTAAACCACTGGAGTTTCTCTCTTACAAGAGTTAAATATTCTGTTTTAAATATTTTTATTTATTTATTTGCAAGAATAGAGAGGCAGACACATACACAGAGAGAGAGAGAGAGAAAAGAAGAAGAAGAAGAAGAAGAAGAAGAAGAAGAAGAAGAAGAAGAAGAAGAAGAAGAAGAAGAAGAAGAAGAAGAAGAAGAAGAAGAGAGAATGGGTATACCAGGGCCTCAAGCAAACAAACTCCCAGTGCACTTTGTACATCTGGCTTTATGTAGATACAGGTGAATCAAATTTGTGTCATTAGGTTTTGTAGACAAGAGCCTTAACTACTTAGCCATCTCTCCAGCCCAAATATTCTGTTTTTAAAAGCTATAATTTTTGGGGGGGGGTGGGGAGGTGGCCCATGCTTCTAATTCCATACTTGAAAGGCTGAGGCAGGAGGATGACCACAAATTCAAGATCGGTCTGGGCAATGTAGTATGTTCCAGGGCAGCTTGAGCTTGCTTGAAACCCTGCATAAATCGATCATCTAGTCAACCACGTCAATTAATAAAAGATAGATGGGTAGGAAGCATGCATAATGACTAGCTAGGAAAGCTCCAACTCTCTAGAATTGCCTTCTCACTGCCCAGAATCCTAATGGGTCATTAGCGCATATTTCTCTGCATCTGGGTTTCAGTGCATATGTCCCTGCATCTGGGTTTCAGTGCATATGTCCTTGCATCTGGGTTTCAGTGCACACTTCTATGCATCTTGGTTGCAAATGAATAGTTTTGCTCAAGGGATTTTTTAAAAAAAACATAGATATTAAAACTAGCTAATATTCATAGAAATAAAAGATGAAAAATTTAGGAGACCTGTTAAGTAAAAGAAAATGTCAGCAATTTCTTAGCGGTATATGATCATCTATTGGTTCTTGCTTTTGCTGGCTTATTTGCCACTGTTTTCTTGGGTATTCCATTAGTTGTATTTGTAATGATGAAAGATATGCAAGAATATGCAAAGGGAAAAATAAGTATTTCCAGAAGTGAGTGAATCTGGAAAAGTGTAGAAACAGTTGAAATAAATTCCATGATAATTCATAAAACTATTTTTTAATCTAGAGGAATGAATGTGATCTTAAGGGGAGAAAGTTTTACAACATTCACATGTTTCTAAAAAAAGCTCTCTCATACTAGGCTCCAAAAGCTTACTACTTTCTGTCATACAGTTTTCCCTCTTCACCTTCAAGTAGAAGTCAAAAGATACAATAAATGTCACTGGTTTGCTCAGCAACCAAACTTAAAATACCATAAAAACCAGAAATCTGGTTTTCCTTCTTTTCATTCTTATGCTGATGCAGAAGAAAAGAATATATTTATGCTCTTTTAATGTTTTTGATCTCTAGTTCTGTTCAGGTGCTGTGCATGCGAAAGGCAGTTACCCATCATTTGCCTAAAAAGTATTATTGTTGTAAGTTTGCTAATTCATAACCACTAAAAACAACATTTAATGGCGAGACACCAGTCATAAACAAAGGAAAACATCTGCATTGAGAATTTTGAATGTGGGAAACCGTTGTTTTCTGACCTCACGTCACACTCACAACGGTGCAAATCTGGGATGAGGCATGTGGTGTGTTGAATTGGCATTGTTGCAAGGCCAGGTGGAGTCCATTCAGCCCTGCATCCCTGGCTCTGTGGTTACAGTGGTGCTCAGATACCACCTGAAGGATGTTAGTATGCACTGAACAGTAGACAGTAGAGGTGAAAGCATAGGACGTGGGTGTTTGAACTTATCTGACTTCCATCTGAAGTCTTCCATATCTCAATTTATCAAAACAGCAACCAGTGAAACAGTCAATAAGATGCACTATTTAGGGAAATACTCCTAGATATTGATCCAAAGTTTGGCATACAATTTAACTCTGATTTCCAAAGTCATAAATCATCCTGCTTTCATAAACAGCCAGCCAGCAGGGTCCAGAAGCAAGGATGCTCCTCAGAGAACTTTTGTGCATCCTCTGCTGGCTTGACACATGGCTTTTGGCACGTGACTCACTGCAGCCAGCTGCCTCCTCATGGGGAAGGCGAGAAGGCTGCAAGTCGAGGGATTGCAGAGCACTCTGTATTGGAATTCTCTAATAATAAATAATATTGCATCTGTTTAACTAATTATTACTATTCAAGCATATGTTTTAAATTCATTCATCTGGAACCTTCAAAATTGACTCTGTATTGTATGATGAATTCACATGCTATGGGCAGGAAAATCCTCAAAGATGGAAGCTTTCATTTCCCAGAATGATATGCAGAAATCCTTCATAAGTCAGTGTTCTGCTCATCTGGAACTTCATTCTGTGCCCCTTTCTGTCTGGAAATATACATCTCTCCTTGTTGTAAATGACTATGAAGCAAATTAGTAATAGCAAATCAGCAATCCAATGTCCCTGGCATGAAAGGGCATTGTAGTGTGTGTGTGTGTGTGTGTGTGTGTGTGTGTGTGTGTGTGTGTGTGTGTGTGTGTGTGTATGCACATAAAACTGTGGCTGTGCATGCATGTGTGTGAAGGTGCATGCATCTGGAGGTGAGCAGTTGATGTTGGGTGTCTTCCTAGATCACTTATGTCTTTATGTTCTGAGTCAGGATCTTTCATCTGAGCCTAGGACGCTCCAATTCAACAAATCTTATTAGCCGTCTTGTCCCCAAATCCCATGTCCTCCACCCTCTGTGGACTGGAATCATAAGCAGCAGCAGTACCAACATGACATTCACATGGGCACTGGGAATTCAAACTCTGGTCTTCACGATGTGTTGCAAGTATTTAGTGAATCATCCCCCACCCAATGTCATTTTTAAATTCATAATGGCACGCCCAAAAGACTTTAAAGCCAATGGGCCTGTTGTAACTCTATCACCATAGCAAAAATGCCTAGCTCCAGTATAGTTCAAACCCAAGCCAATAAGTAGAACGATATAATATTCTAGAATATAATAGAACAGTGATCACCAAAGGCTGTGAAGAGGGAGGGGACCAGAACACAGTCAGAGGAAGTGACTCCTGGTTCCTCATTAGCACAGTCGGTGTCAATAGTCAATAACCTGTAATATACTTCAACATAACTAGAAGACATACTGTCATTGTGGCGCTATACACTTTGGGAGCCCGAGGCTGCCACGGGTATGTCGGAGTGTGTGGTTCTGAATTCTTACCTCAGTACTCCTGCTTTTGAGTCACACAATCTCAGTGGGATCTGTACCCACATACAATGTGGCAGAGGCAGTGCTGAATTGGGAAAGAGTCTGGATTTACCAAGTGGGTAAGATAGTGTCAACATGGGACCCCATCACCACTTCTATACAGTTCAGCAAATAAGGCTTACGAAGGGATTTCCACATCTATAGTACTATTTCAATGCACTTACACTACTTTGCAGTAGTTATAACTAACTGTCTTTCTCACAATTATAGGAAAGCTTTCAGTAAAAGCCATAGTCCCATCCCAAGGTTATAATGTCTGTTCTCAGTGGGCAGAGTAGGGACATCATTTTCTCATCCTTTGATAGCTTTCTGTGACGAGCTTTATCCTTTATCTTCTTATTGCTGTAGTTTCCATGTAAACAATGTGTGCAGTTGTGCTCTGTGGCGTAGCCTTGCCTGCCCTGGAAAGCAAAGGGTTCAAACACTGGCCTCTCCCTTTTTTTAGCTAAAAAATTGTCCAGAACACCCTTGTCTATATTTTCACTTTATTCAGGACTTACAAATCAGGTCCCGGATGCTACAAGATTGTGTAAGAAAACCTGAGACACAAACATCAGAACCCTAGGGTTGATGGGGAAGTCTGGAAGAAGGAAGAAGATTGGGATGGTATGAGTGTGAGAAGCCCCATCTGGGAATGAAGAACTCTGGATTCTCAGCCAGATCTGTTTCTGAAGGGATAGGAAACTCTGCAAGGCTAGTTGCCATTGAAAAGAAACTTGCAATGCTATTGTTCAAGCCATTCGTTCACACCTGCTAATGAGATCCCTTCTGCTCTAGTTACTAAAAAGTCAAAAATTGAACTGACTTAAAAAAAAAACTATTCATAAATGAGCTAAACCTTTCCCTAATGGGTAGAGAAGGCAGAAAAGGTGAAGGCTAACATTGTACCCATTCTCTGGGCTCTTGTTGTGTTCTGACAAAGGAAGACATTGTGCAAAGTTTGCCAAGAGGTCATATTCTTCATGGTTCTAGAAGGCAGCTGGCAGCCTATGAGGTTTCTGAATCACTGTCCAACTTCACTGACAATCCTACTCCCTCGGTGAGAGAGCAAACCCCATCTTTCCTCAGTACGGAAGACAAAGAGTTAAATATAAGGCTTTCTGCATACTCGTCACCAAGAGACATGATTGGGAAAGCATGGTGGTGAAGTCAGATAGCTTTAAATTCAAGCTTCTGGCTCAGTCACACACGATACATCAACTTGGACCATTTACATAGAATAATAGCCTCTTCATAGTGAGAGGCGGGAATTAAAAAAACATATTGGCACAGACTGTAGGATACTTCTGGCCAAACCCTTTATATGATTAGGATTAGTGAAGGAAAGAGCTAGTTCTCAGAGATCTTCCTTCCCTCCCCTCCACAATTATTCTTCTTTTCATTCTTATTCTTATATAGGATATTTCTATCCCTACTTTCATATACGGCCTTTTAATGCTATTTAAGTTCTCCAAAGACGGTGACCCAGAGCTGTGAAAATTATGTGACTATTCTTTCAAAGGCCTGAAAGCCCTAACGTTTAAATGGGAAGGATAAAAAGGAACCGGGTTGACTTCTGGGCTATCCATAACCTCCTACCCCATGGACTGATCCAGTTTGCCCACGGAGGAGGATACTCAGCTGATTGGGGACAGGGGAGAAGGAAATCGGGGAACTGGGGACATCAACACATTATTTGCTTATTCAGTGTATCTAATTATGGACAATAAAGAAGCATTTAAAAAAACAGGTTTGTTTATTAATCCTATATTTACATTATTCCCATACAGTACTCATTGCATTTCAGTTTAAATATCTTACTTTAAGGATTTCTTCCAAATCTTAAAGAATTTTTAAGTTGACAAAAAATTACCAGTGGTCTAGATTATATTCTATCTAGTCCCCTATTGCTTGATGTTTTTTATTACATAGCGGGGTAAGAGTAGATAAAACGTGATATTTGTGGCATTTGTATTTGTACATATATGTCAGTGAATATATGTGGTTCCATATAGTATATTCTACCTGGAGAAAGGTGATATATAAAAGCAGTTTGAATGCTGGTTGCCCTGGAGAATGGAAAGAAATACAAGAACTCAGTCATATGGAAAGACGGCCACTCAAAAACATGCTGTCGTCTCACATTTCATGATCATTTTTCTGCTCTTCACAGTGTACTCAGCAGACATATGTCCTGTGAGTCTCCACCAATGCTGCCGTAGCAAGCATTACTCTAAAATACGTGACTTAAAAAATGACAAATTTCTCTTTTTAAGAGGCCTAGAGATCAGACATATAAACCAGCATGTTGTCAAGGCTGGGTTTCTGCTGAACCTGTGAGGAATTTGTTTTCTTGTTTGTTTCATTGTTGATTTTGTCTACATTTCCTGACTCATGGTCAATTCCATGCTCCATGGTCATATCCTACTTGGGACTGTGGCTGTTTTTTTCACTTTTGCTTTCTAAATTGGCATATAATGATTTAAGTATCATTCATTCTGGAATTTTCTAAAGCAACTGTTTTAGTTGATCTTCTCCTTATTCTCCTGGGTTCCACTTATCACTCTCGTTTCTCTCTTCTTGCCAACACCCCTTACCCCAGGTTATGTGATCTTAATGTCCTCTCGTAATAAGGCTATTTTTATTTTTAAATATCTTTATTGTCAATAATTAGTTACATTTTATGAGCAAATCTCTGGTGGTACCCCCATTCCCTCCTCTCTGTCCTCAATCCACTGAGGCCCTCAGTGGGCATATTTGATCAGTCCATGGGGTAGGGAGTTATGAATTGCACCAGAGGTAGCCAGCTTTTCCCCTGTTGTGTATTGTTGGGGCAATGTCTCTGGGTATTATCCCCACCATGGCTCTTACAAACTTTCTGCCCCCTCTTCCGCTCAGTTCCCTGAGTCATGGTGGGGGAGTTTTAAGTCTGCTTTATTGTTGACATCTTAAGTGTCTCTGGACTTCTGCTTTAGGATGTGATGGGTATCATTGGTGTCTGTCTCCATTGACCTTTCATAGGTTATCAGACTTGCTCTGGTGATTGGTCTCTTGTTTATCGTGTCACTTTCTCAAAGGTTTCATTTGGGCCCTGTGTGATAGGCCAGGGTGGTTCATCTCCTGCCAGGATGTCAGCTGTCATCCCATGTCTTGTTGGTGGAATTGGGTTGTCCCTGGCTCTTGCTGCCTTCTGAAGAATACAAGCAGAATCTCTATGGGAGAGTGTAATCAGTATAGGTTAAACGAGACAAACATTGCTAATTTGGCAAAATTCTAATGGGTATAGTCTCCCTGTAGCTCTCTGGTAGTGAGAATTTCCCCTTGGAGCCCGGGTTCTTGGTTCCCATGAGATTTTGTTATGGATCCCAGTTCCAGTTAAGGGTTCCTTGCCACTGAGTGGATCTCTTATCCAATCAATAAGCCATTGATTACCCACCTAGGTTTAGTGCCACTATTGCACAGATGAGCATTTCTTCACTTGCTGATCTCTCCCATAAAGCAGTATGTTCAGCATTCTCATGACATCAGTCTGTATTGTATATCAGTGGATTCTGCTTTCTCCAAATATTATTGACCAATTTCTCCTGGCACTAATGTAATGCCTTCCAGCACTACACATGCTACCATCTGGGAGCTGGTTACCATTCTGGATCTAGCAGTATCTCTTGGTGTTGTGTAATGACAGTCTGTGGTATCTTCATCTATAGGGTCTTATCTTTTTCCAGGGGTGAGTATTAAAGAGCTTTGACAAAAGCCTCTTGTTTTGGGGACCCCATGGGTCTCTTTGATCAACAGCTCAGTGTGGGAAGTAACCAATGACTGGGACAGGGACTTATATGTCCTTATTATTATATGTTATATTATATTATATTATATGTCCTTAGCTTATTGTAAATGTCCTCTCTACCCTTCCATTCTTCCCCCCCAACTCCTTCCATCCCCTTTTCCAGTCTCTCAATTCACCTGTCAGGTTTACTTTTGATCATATTTGGCCCAACATTATATATCAGAGAATTTTTTCTGTAAGTAGCCAAAATTTATCTTTACTGTTGTAAAGAAACAAATTCACAGGTTCCAAAGGTGACTAGGCATGGGTGGATATCCTTGGTGGAGTGTGTGTGTGTGTGTGTGTGTGTGTGTGGGTGGGTGTGTGTGGGTGTGTGTGTGTGTGTAGAACTGGATAATTTGTCTTTTATCTTACTCATCTCTTTTGTGTGAAACTTTCCCCCAGGAGACACGAAAACTTGTCTACTCACTCCAAATGGAGCGCAGATGACAGATCAAGGCAAGGTTACACCACAATCAGTTGTTTTAGTGAACCAACAAGCTCACTGATGTTCATTACAGAGCAGGGTGAGGCATTGTTTACAGGAGCAATGGATGATTCAAGGGCAGCTGCATCCCTGCAAAGCCCCCCCCCCCACCTGCATTGGTGACAACTTACAGAAGCTGCATCTCCGGGGCTCATTGGGCATGCTTTACAGGCAGCTTAACTGGTCAGAGAGACTCAAAGTTGTTTCCCCTTATATATCCTTGTGAAGAGATCTTGCAACCTTTAAAGTTTAGAAAATCGGTACATGACACTAGTGTGGAGTGGCCCCTCAAGGTTGTTTACTGCTCCAGTACCTTGTGGAGTGGTCATGTAATCTTTAACTTTCAGCTCTCCCACACCTGATGACCTCCTGTCCTTCTTTCCTCCATGATGGAATCCTTCCATTCAGAGGAATTTGCTATACGATGATCCCCAGGAGTTTCTCAGTGCACTTGGTTGTGGACTTGGGCATCAGAATCCATTCCCATTTGGGAATCCACTTACAAACCAGTCCATTGTTTCCCTTAGAGGTCATTTGAGTGTGACCTGAAAATAAAAATGATCGTGAAACAATAATCACTATTAATTACCAAGTAGCAGAGACCTTGCCTTCTCTAGTCCTCACTTTTGAATTTGGAGTTGGAGACAGGTGCACCTCTGGTTGTTCTCCGTGGTCCTGAACTGTTCCAGATGCTAGAACTCCATTATTTCTCTTGCCCCTTGAGACACAAGAGACTCTTGTGCAATATCTTTGAGGCTTTCAAACATTCTGAAGGATTTGAAGAAAGATGCAATTGGAATTTGGAAAGGAGCTCTTGAGTATGAAGTGGACAGATTGCAAGGTAGAAAAAATTCAGTAATTTAAAGTATGAAGATGTTAAAATTAACAATATTGTAAATATCCACTAATTTGGAGTAGGAAATTTGTGCAGTGAACAATATTTAGAGTATATTAGTTAATCCCAACATATATTGAGCCAAAGAAAGGGAGATGCAGTGATTAAAGGGCCATTATTAATTGAAAAGCACAGGTTATTTAACATTTGCAATTTTTGTTTTCTATATCTCTACTACAAACACACCATGGGGAATTTGTGGGGAAGGCGCTCTTTCATTAATTTCTTTCCAATGTCAACTCAAGCCGATCAAGCACAAACTTTATCTTTGGTGCTTGACATTATCCATGGTAATCACTAAACATATTTTCCTTCTTGGAAACTTCCATTCATCAGCAGTGAGGCCAAATGGAAATCGGGAATTGATTTGGGGTATTGCACATTGGTTGTTCACATTATTTGGTAGGAAAAAACTACAAATTTCATAATATCAATGATCTGTTCATTTGTTTCAGCAAATTCAAAATTTCCCTGAGGCACCAGCCTTGAATGTGGGTCAAATCAATTGTTTTCCTATGTCAAATGCATCCATTGTCATGCCATGGTCAATGGTGTGTTCTCACAGCCCCCATTCACCGGAGATTACTGCTGGGACACACGAGAGATTCTGGACACTCAGGTGCAACAATAGTGTGATGCTTTAATTTTCCCCTTACAACACTGAGCTTTTAAATAGAGTTTAAAATGGACTTCTATTATTTCTCATCATTAGAAATAGAAAACTGCAACATCTCCTAAGTTCCTTTAACTCAGATATGAGCCAGATATGAGCCACTTTGTAATACTAACACCAACAATAATAAACTGGGGTCATAAGTAAGTACATCTGACTCTGTACATCTTTGTTAAGTCACTTGCTATGGACAGAAGTCAGAGTGGAAGCCAGCCAGCACCAGCCTCATGTAGACGGGTGTGCTGGTAGGTTTGAACCTAATTGCTGTTACCCCAAATCCCATTTTGCTCAGGGTACACCTCCGTTTTAAAGCTAGTAATAAAGAAGTCTGTGGATTTAAGTCCATGTTTCTATGGAAACAACCAATTATAAGTGTAATCTGAAGAGATGGAAGACAGCTGCCAAAACTCTCTGGGGAAAAAAAAATAAAGATCCAGGCTGGCAACCTACTAACCCTTCTAGAAACATGGCCCGTTCAAGGCTGGTGCCAGGTCCCCCATCACTGGCCTGCGAGTTCAGATCTGAGCAAACATCTTGCACCCATTTGCTAAGCACTGCATCTGTAATCTATTCTAAAAGGATAATTGTGTCTGGAGTTCAACATATGTGATGGTGAAGCAGGGAAATATTCTCACATTTTTTGAGTAATTTTTCTCATATGTTTCTTATAACTTTATGGCACCAACATCAACACAAGAGAAAGAAGAAAACCTTACGTAGTCTATCTCTTTTCAGAAGTATATTTATAAGACTTATTTTAAAGTTTTCTATGTTCGCATGCATAGCAGTGTGCAATGATAATACAAGCATAGTGACAGTAACCTTAAATAAAATGTATAAACTACCTATCTGTAGTTTCAGTGTTTAACCCAAGCATAGTTCTAATTTCTACATATTATATCTTCATATCAACTTTCTCATCCTTCTGTATATTACTGTGCTTTATGTTCAGGAAGTTCAATATGCCAACATAGTGCTTTTCCTAAATAAATGGATTAAAATGGAAGGTGATTCATGTTACTCTATTTGCATACATTAATTCATGCCCCTTACCCACATAGTGAAAGAAGATATTTTTCTTTGGAATATCAAGAAATTAAGAAAGGTTAGAGAGTGACAAAGGCACAGTTCATGGTTGTGGAGGTGGGAACAAATCCTCATCTTGTGCTTCTAGACTCAGGGTGTTTTGGACTTTACACTACGGCTCCTCTACTAGCTCAAAATTCAATGCACCTGGACATCGACTTCTATTATATTAAATAACGGGGCTTTTGAATCTAAATTCCTAACAGTGCTTATGCCTAAGACTCATCAACTGATAATATTTGGATCACATATTCTCTGCCGTCTACCTGTGTCTCTCTATTACTTACAGTTACGTGATTGGATACAAAAGAACAAATGGATGCCTCTAAAAATGATGCTTAATTAGCATGAAATGCTAAACAGCTGCTGGGTTCTACTCTCATTTTGAGATTGTCTGACTTACACAATTACTGCACACATGACAGTTTTCAAAAGCGAACGAGAAGTTGAATCAAGACTTAAGAGCTAGATATGTAGAATTTCTGGGTCCTAGGAGACACTTAAGAGTTTCCCTTTTAAGGAAATTTGCTATGTATAGTTTGAAAACCTCTACTCTGGTTTTTACCAAAAGTAAAATCCAATTCCAAAGTCAAATAACTTTTTTCATACATTGGAATGGTACTCATTTAGGCAAAAGGATTACATGTAATCTTGGAGAACACTAATTTATCGTCTGTTTAGCCATGTTGGAAGGGGGAAATAAATCACATAGCACCACACAAACACAGACAGTGAACCAAACAACAAGCCCCTTGGGAATACATGTAAATTCCGCAGTTTGAAGATTTTCCAAGATACATAGTTTGTGGAACATACATGTATTGTGGTTACACTTGCATTTTAAAATTTGCCAAGATTCACTAGGAAAATACTGAACAAATAACTTGGATACATGAATATTTTGTCTATTTGATACACAGTTAACATGAAGGTATACTTACTGTAAAGTAAGTTCATAGCACTTGAATATGCTTGAAATTTAGTTCTTAGTGCCTAATTTCTCTCACCTTCAAAAGTTAGTCTAAGAAGGGTCTTCAGTGGAAAAACAAATTTTTTTTCCACAGAATATATTGGAAGTGTTGCACTTACCTTGGGTATAAAATATACGAGTTAATATAATTGTGAAAGTATTTCCAAACACTTGAAAAAATCTCCCAGATACTGTCAGTAAATCAATAGCAATGCAGTATTTAACCCATAGACAGAGGCATGGTGACTTTTAAACTTTCTTTAATTTTGGCTTTATAGCTTTTGCCCAAGAATCATCTTGGACATTCTACTCCTTCTCTAAAACTCAGTGAGAATATTCTTAGTTTAAATGATAATTTTATTGTAAAGATAGAAGTTCTTTTTTTCTTTTTCTTTTCTTTCTTTCTTTCTTTCTTTCTTTCTTTCTTTCTTTCTTTCTTTCTTTCTTTCTTTCTTTCTTTCTTTCTTTTTGAGATAGGGTCTCACTCTGGCTCAGCCTGTCCTGGAATTCACTATGTAGTCTAGTTTGATGCTAGAAATTTGTTTTGATGATAGAAATTCTTATACTTTGAGATGAGCCACCTCTTGCACATCAGAAAGGGTCTGGGTGAAAATAGAGGAAGTGGCAAGTTAAGCAAGAATGCTGCTCTCAAGGTGAGCCTGAAAACCTACTCCAGGGTGATGGCGATAGACACTGAGGACATTCAAAGTGTATCAAATCAGAAATCCAAAAGTTGCTGAGAGTTTACACTAAAGTAGACTTGTAACACGCCCACCAAGGCTCAGGGAACATTGCAGAAGAGGGGAAAGAAAGATGGAAAGAACCACAGGGTGGGAAGGAGTGTCCAGAGACATTGCCTGCACCACAATGAGTGACTGCTCTTCTCACCACTCATAACCCATAACCCCACGGCGAATACCAGTAACCACACTGAGGAGGGCCCTCAGTGGGATGTGGGCAGAGAGGAGGGGAATAGTATCAACACATGATTTGCCCATACAGCATTGCTATTTAATAATAATAAAAAACACTTCTGAAAATTTTTAGGATTTAGGCATATGACTCAACTTGCTAGTCTATAATTTTTATGAAATGTAAGTACAGATCAAATATTCCTGAAAATTAAGCATCTCAATTGATATGCTGTAGTATAAAGTGCACCACGTTTTAAAGAATCATCTTATAAAATAATATGTAAATATCTCTAATACTTTTTATAACTTTTTATTTATTTGCAAACAGAGAGAGAAGAGAAACTATGTGTGTGTATTTGTATGTGTGTGTGAGAGAGAGAGAAAGAGAGAGAGAGAGAGAGAGTATTGGCACTCCAGGGCCTCTAGTCACTACAAATGAACTCCAGATGCATAGACCACTTTGTGCATCTGGCTTTATGTGGGTACTGGGGAATCAGACTTGGCTCATTAGGCTTTGCAGGAAAGTGCCATAACCACTTAGCAACCTCTCCAGTCCTGAATTTATAAATCTTAATATGTACTACAATAAAAGAACTTTTTATACTTGGAAATTTTGCTTCTCCATTCCAGATGTCTTACTTTCATCTGTCAAAACTGGATTTGAAACTCAATTGCCACACCAAGTATGTACTGGAAAATTAAATGATTTCTCATTGGCCAGTTGTCCATAAAACACGAAGGGGCGGGGAAAGTTCTGAATCTGAAAGGGGGTGAAGTCCAGTTACTAGATTGGACTTTCCACTGCTGGGTCTGTATTTCTTTGTTGAAAAGAAAGCAAAAGTTATTTGGTTTCACTGAATGAATAGCAAGATGAACGGGGGATATCCAGTAGAAGATCCCTCTTCCAGAGGGGAAAAGAGCCAAAGGTTAGCTATGGAAGCTTATTGACATTTACTGAACTTGTGTTGCTAGAGAGGACATCAGATAGAATTCAGAAAAAGCAAATATATTAGTTCCCTCTCCTTGCACAGACAAGGTACCTGAAAAACTCAGTTTAAACTACGATGGGCTGATTTGAGTTTAGAGGTCTAGATTACTGTCTACCATGGGTAGAAGGCATCATGGTGTAGTGGAGGTCGAAGCATTGCGCCAAGTTCAGCCCATGCTGAGGAAGCAAAGCAGAGTAGTTGCACTCAGCCAGCTCTCTTTCCCTTCTACCCAATCCACCCAAGATAGGTCTTCCGCAACAATTAACCCAATCAACTTAATCCCAGAAGCTAACCTAATCTAGATAATCATACTCCAGTGACTGTAGGTCCTGGCAAGTTGATAATCAATATAAACCAAACACAGAAATAAAAAAGCTATAGAATCAGAAGTGGTTTATACATCATTAATTCAGGTAATTACACAAGTTTAATTGAAATGCTCAAAATTAGGCATTTTCACTATGTAGTCTCAGGGTGGCCTCAAACTCATTGCAATTCTCCTATCTCTGCCTCCCGACTGCTGGGATTAAAGGCATGTGCCACCATGCCTGGCATATTTTCTTTTTTAAAAAATATTTTATTTATTCATTTTCAAGCAGAGAGAGAGAGAGAGAGAGAGAGAGAGAGAGAGAGAGAGAGAGAGAGCACACAGGGCCACCACCTTGTGGCTCTGACCTATGTGGGTCCTGGGGAATTGAACCCGGGGCCTTAGGCACTGGAGGCAAGTGCCTTAACCGCTGAGCTATCTCTCCAGCCCCACATTTTCTTTTTAGAGGAAGAAATCTAAGTTTATTTGCTATACAAATTCAAGATTATTAAAAACAAGGAATGGGAGTTAAGTACTTCACCAACTGAGCCATCTCCCTATCCCTAAGGAAGGTGACATAGCCATGTTTAGTCCGTTAACTCCTGTAAAATGTGAAATCTGTGACTACTTTGTCCTCTCCAGGCAAGAGGAGCAATGATTTGGGGGAATTGTATTTGGGATTCTGTTCAGAATTTTCACACGCCTTTCCCTTTAATGAATTTAATTTAGTCCAGACTTACAGTAAGGAATGCAGCTCAGGAATGAATGAGTTTGGTTTAAACAGAGAAGTCAATGATCCAATGCAATCATTTCTTCAGGTATTTAAGTTTACTTTTGCCACTTGACATTTGAAAGCTTGGAAAATTCTGTCCTTGTTTGTAGTGCAAAATATCTTTGGGTTGTAAAGAAGAACACTGGAACTCCATTGAATCTTTTTTTTAAATTATTTATTGATAATAATTAGACATCCAGAATGAACAAGTCTTATGTTGGTACCCTTGAATCTTGAAATGGTAAGTGTATTTTCAAAGAGTTCTTACATAAGCACTTGGGAGGCAGAGGTAGGAGCATCACCATGAGTTTGAGGCCAGCCTGAGACATCATAGTGACTTCCAGGTCAGCCTGGGCTACAGTGAAACCCTACCTCAAAAAAACATAAAAAAAGTTCTTATGCCCATTGCTCTCAACTTCCTTGTCCAGATTCTAATTTCTGAGATATGCATCAGTCGCCAATGTAGTAATGATTCCCAGAGTCCTTTTTTATTATGTTTTTTTTTCTCTTTTTCCACTGTGTCTGAATTTGAACAAGATGGAAGATTCCAGAAAGGATTCATTTATGAGAAATTGTCATTTTAAGTTTACCTGTCACACTGGACGGTATTAAATAGTTTCTCAGCTCTGCTGATAATTGAATTCTTGATGAATAAAAAGTATCAGAAAATTGAATAAATTGATATCAATAGAAAAATGTCCAAAAGATAAAATGCAACAATCTTATTTAAGAATAGATTTTTTGGGGGGCTGGGGAGATGGCTCAGCGGTTAAGGCACTTGCCTCCAGTGCCTAAGGCCCCGGGTTCAATTCCCCAAGACCCACATAAGCCAGACCCACATGGTGGCCCTGGTATACTTTCTCTCTCTCTCTCTCTCTCTCTCTCTCTCTCTCTCTCTCTCTCTCTCTCTCTCTCTC